>CAKAKR010057694.1:0-26017 GCA_916700685.1 Adelosebastes latens | reverse complement strand
CACTTTTGTTTATATTTATTTATTACATCTACCCTACCTATTTTACAAGTGCAATTACCTCTGTTTACATTACATCTATTTTTTATATTTTATACCTCTAGCGTAACACTTCTGTTTATATTTAACAACATCTACTTTATATTTTATACCTCTAGTGTGATACCTCTGTTTATATGTATTTATTACATCTACTTTATATTTTATACCTCTAGTGTAACACTTTATACCTCTAGTGTAACACTACTTTACCTGTTTTATTTGCTTTATATAACTGTGTGTGTGTTTTTACCTGTTATATGTTTTATCTGCCTCGTTTAGTCTTGTCAAGTATTTGTTTAAAGCACTGACCAGAAGTGGCAACTGTGAATCTCGTTGTATTTAATACAATGACAATAAAGCTTTCTATTCTATTCTATTCAGTCAGTAAGTAGAAGTCAAGAAGCCCCTCGACAGAGCAGACATGGCCGACAGCAACGGTGTGGACATGGATCCAGATGTTGCTCGGAGGCTGTTTGAGGAGGGAGCCACCCTGGTGCTGCTGGATGTCCCTCTGGGTACCGAGCTGGGGATTGACTGCAAGAGTTGGCAAGTTGGTCCCCGCTTCAAGGGTGTGAAGATGATCCCCCCGGGCCTGCACTTCCTCTACTACAGCTCTGTTAACTCGCCAAGCTGTGGAGGAGAAATTGGCCCAAAGACGGGCCTCTTCCTCACTCTCAAACCAAGAGACATTCTGTTGGCCAAGTGGGATCCCAAAGAAGAAGATCTGGACTTCTCGGCCTCGCAGAACGAAGAGGAGGTGAGCCGGATCAGGGCGAACTTGCGAGACCTGGATCCCCACCTGGGGCCCTATCCGTACGAGGTGATGAGGAAGTGGGTGTCCCTCACTGACCGTCTGAGCGAGGAGGTGGCCAATAGCTTACAGCCTCTTTCAGGTCGAATATGTGCCTTCTGTGACGTCATCCCCGAGGTCCAGCTCAGACACACCAAAGACAGGGCGGAGCAGCCGAGGAACGACACAGCCTGTCAGAGCATGAAGGAGGGACTCGACAGGCTCCCCAGGATGAAGCAGAGGGAGGGGACGGAGCTGCGCTTCTCTGTTATCCCCGAGAAGAAGTACCCTGCTGGGGCTACGCCCGCCGAGATCACCCAGTGCAGCCTGGACCAGAGCTACGCCCTGGAGACTGTGCTGGAGAAGAACTACCAGCTGCAGCCTCTCAACCTGCTAGGTATGAGTTAGATACACTACTATAAGGTCATAAAAATTGATTTTTATTTCATATAAAAAGCTAACCACACTTCTTCTCTCCCCTCTCAGGTGAGCTGCAGTTTGCCTTTGTATGTTTCCTGATTGGAGACGTATACGAGGGCTTTGAGCACTGGAAAGGTCTCCTGGCTCTGCTGTGCCGATCGGAGGACGCAATGCGAAAGCGTAAGGAGCTGTATCTGGGGCTCATCGCCGTGCTTTACCACCAGCTCGGAGAAATCCCGCCTGACTTCTTTGTCGACATCGTGTCTCAGAGCAACTTCCTCACTTCCACACTGCAGGTACATGCACAACTTCAGAATCCCATAAATGCCCTTAAATATGAGCTCAAAGTACATAGAAAGGAAAGAAACAACCATCTAGTGTCTGTCAGGAGAAGCTTCATCAGGATGCATAGATGCAACAATTTTTCTGAGCTTCTCGTGGTCTAAATAACATGTTTGTTTAAAGGTCTTATTGATAACATTTTTATGAAGACGCATAATTAAAAAAAAACATCCACAGAGCTTTTAGAAAGGTGCCGAATAAAAGTATGGCTTTTCCTAAAAAAAATTAGGATTGTGAATTAATCATTTTAAAAATTGACGGGTCCAAAATGAATGTTTTGTTTATCTCTGTGGAAGATATCTGACGTTTGGTTCCCACCTCTAAGGAGGTTGTGAGACAATAGTAAAACGACGTTGGTATCACACAACTGAGTCTCACTCCACTCGACCATGAAATATGCGGGTTGTGTAGCGAACTGGCAACCACTTGTTGTGAAGTGAATGCAATGGAACGGGGGAGGGAGAGTACGATATCTAGTGGCTGAATGTCATCAATAGCACCTTTTTTTAAAAATTATTTTTTGGGGAATTTTTGCCTTTATTTGACAAAGGACTGTGTAGAAATCGTAGGGGGGAGAGGGGCTTTAAGGTGCTCCCTAAATAACACATTTGAAGTGGAAGTACAGTAGTTTATAATGACCTACCCAATATTTACTGTCCCATCTCAACATGTGAAAAAAGAAAAGAATTAACTTTTTAAATTTATAATCAGCTTAATCACTGTTCAATTGTGAATGTATTTCACATCTGAAATTAGAGACAAAGTCGAGTCCTAAGCTGTGTCTCAATTCGGATACTTATGTTAGTACACTTCCATGTAGTACACTGTGCACACTATGTACTTACTTGCGTAGTTCATGAATTTCGACAGGGTAGTGTTGTCTCAAATCGCACACGGCTGTTGTGCACTCACCAGAAGCTCGGTAGATCAGCTGATAGTCAGCCACGGACATCACGCTGTGTCGGCAGTAATTCAATTCAGATGGATAAATTTACCCAATATTGGCTTCTATCCGACTACAGTACAGTGGTACTTAGTGAAAATAACACATGTATAACTTAAAATTGTATAGTTCGGTGCAGCAAACGCAACCGCTGCAGCTTCCTCCTCCGCCATTTTCAGGAGTTTGAAATAGGTTGATGGCCCCTCCTTTTCTACGTAGCAAAGATGGGCGACCGTAGAGGGTGAGAAGTGTCCAGCGTTCCACACTCAACGTTTTGACCGTTTTGAGTACAACATCCGGGTACTTAGAGTGCCCTGCCTTTTGCCATACTTCTCAGTGTGAACGCACTCCTGCAATCAAAATAGCAAGTGTAAGTACGGAAGTATGCGAATTGAGACACAGCACTAGTATTTCAAAGATCAGGGTTCTTATTTATCCAATGTATTAAGAGTAGCAAGGTGGTCTTACCTGTCCTGAATTTCTCACATTGACTCGGAAAGTAATCTTATCTCCCCAGAGAGAGCTGTCTTAACCTGTTAGGAGTTCCCAGTAGATGGAAATATTATTAACACACATTTCAGTTGGTGTGGAAAGGTAGAATGTCAAAGCATCGCCTAAATTATTATTGTTATTATTATCAAGGATGTTCACATTTACAATTACAAATCATTACATCGTTTGACTGTTGTTTTTTTTCCTCACAGGACTTTTTCCAGTTTGCCAGTGGACCCGGTATAGACGGCACGCTGCGGAAGAGAGCGGAGAAGTTCAAAGCTCACCTGACCAAGAAGTTTCGCTGGGACTTCGATGCAGACTTGGACGACTGCGCCCCTGTGGTGGTGGAGCTGCCTGAAGGGGTCAGCGTGGACTGAGACTGTGGTATGGATTCAGTGAGTGTACATGCTGGAGCCATAAGCAGGGAACAGGACTGAAATAATGTGACACTGAAGGTGAGCAGTGAGGCCTGGTATTTAACTCTTAGTTTCAATAACACCAGTAGTTCTCTAACAGTATGTGTTGAAAGTGTTACATGTGGGCTGTACAACACCTTCTCATATATGTATACAATTTGTACCCTGTTTATTGACAAAACATCCAAAGTGCTACGTCATGGCAGAACTGCAGTATACTAAATGTCAGTGGTGCCCTCTGGTGGCGGGTTTCTCTAAGCTCAGCAAGCACTCGACAGTTTCAGAGCCCCAGTTGCGACACATTTATTGCCAAAATCAACCCCCTAGTTGTTTTAACCTCACTTAAGATGGAGAGTTTATGCAAATAATTATAAACAGTGTCATACACAGAGCTGTTATTTTACTTAAGATTACTTGTTCACCAGAACTGTCACATAATAAGACACTCTCTTAATATCACCAAACCTTCTAGATATGCAGGATTTAGCTAGAAGAAAACAAAATGATAGTATTGTGTGACTGTAGTGGTTCTTTACCTTCTTATATTAAAAAATAAATAATGCTTTTTGTTGATAAATAGTTGCCACACTGTTTAGAAAATGACAAAGTTGTTGTTTGTAATGGTAAATTGGTCAAAGAGACCACATCTGAGCTAACTTTTCTTAAGTTTAAATTTTTCTATGATTTATTGGATCCAAATTCCCTCGAATAAAGAAAAAAAAACACTTTTGATACAAAATAGCCGTGTAGTGCTTTGTGTCAGTACCATCTGTCGAATGTTCGGTTTTGTTGAATGTTCGATTCTGATTGGTCAATCACAGCGTTCTACGGTCTGTTATTTCTTTATAGCAGACCTTTGCTATGTATAACAGACCGTTGCTATGGACACAGTTCTGATGTCGGACTTTGGCGGACCATTTTTGTGTCAAATTATTGATTTCTTAAGTAAGTATCCGTGTAATAAGCGGGATAATGTACAGTTAGCGGGTCATTATCGTGAAATAAATCCCTTCAGGGCGAAGCAAGACCTCCGCTTCGCGTCGTGGTCCACCGCATCGCCTTGTCTGGGTTTATTTCACAACAATGACTGGCTCGCTATACATTATCCCTTACTTAAACCATGTTTCAGGGTTGCTTTGAAAATATATCTAATTGCGATATGATTCACGATATTGGAGGGAAAGATCATTTTTACATCATTATTCTCATTTTCATTGAAAAACATATTAAAATGATTATGATGTGATTTTGTTTTTTGAGGGGATCTGTACCAAACAAAGATGTTTTCTTAAATCTGTAGAATATAATGTGTAGGTCAGGACATCTCTGCAGCACCACAATATTTAATTTAAAATGATATTTTGTCACACATTTCACCTTCAACAAATATTGTGATTTTAACAAATACTGCGATTTGATAATTGCAGTAGGCCATAGTGCGATTTCACTAACATTTCACAAGTAATTGTGCAGCCCTAGTTGCTGCTTGGCCTTTCAATACCTGTCAGGAGTCATGTCTCTCTCCTCCACTAGATGGCGTTCACGGGCTTTTTGTGAATATTTCCAACTTCATGTATCTTCTTAAGATCTTCATCGTAAATGCACAAATATTCATTCACACAGAATGAAAGCTGTTGTTATTGGTGCTGGGAGGAATTGGCGGTAGGTTCTGTGCACAGCACAACTGTCCGGGGTGGAAATCATCTTTAAGCTTTCTCTGATCTCAACAAGGATGATTTGTGAGGAACAACAGGTGGAGGAATAAGTGTGGGGAGCACAGACGACAACTGGATCCACTAGATGATATAATTGCGTGCAATTTATTAGCTGTGTGTGTGTGTGAGAGAATGTGTGTCTTTTGTTTGGCAGTGATGGATGGGACAGGCCTTGTGTCTGTCAGCCTGTTGGTCCATCAATCCATTCACTTGTTAATTTCTCCTCTGCCCTTCCTGAACCTTATTTCATCTCCAGCTGGACTCTGCTTTGCCATGCCCCGGCTCCGTGAACCCGTCTATAACCATATAGCTGCTGTGAAAAGGACTAAAGCCGTCTAATGTAATTATATGAATCAATAGAGTCTGGGCCTGTTGATGGAGATCCAAATGCCAATACAAGGAAACCATTCTCTTCCTAGAAGACAGATGATGTGAAATGGATGGTAATGCTAGGCTTTATGATGAGAACTCCCCCTTTTTAAAATGTACACACATCTTAAAAGACGATCAGTTCTGTATTTGTGGTCCACTCGGAGACCACTGGGGCCCTGCGCTGCTTGTTATTTTCCCTTTGAATGCAATTAGATGGAGAAAATGGCTTGGAACACATGGTGGAAACATATCAACGGCACAACATGGAAGAAAATGCGCGCCAATTATTTGTAGATTCATGATCCGCTCTGAGGATTAAGTACTGTACATTGTCAATGAAGACAGTCCCAGAAATTACACTGTGGGGACGTCCTTGGCGTCCCAGCCGCGCTGTTAGTGCTGGAATTACAGTGTACAGCAAGTCGGCGGACAACTCGGCGGCCAACTCGGCATGCACTCTTTCACCCTGGGTGAACGCTCTCCTGCCATGTTCATGGTATGGCAGCCATTTTCCTTTTAATCTCTCTTATTTGTTTAGTTTGGTGTGGCCGCCCTGGGGAGTGAAGCACGATGGGAAACGGAGTTGATTGTGAAGAACCTCAAAGGAAAGTCCATCAAATGTGAGCTGGTCATTTCCACGGGGCTTCACAAGCTGCCAGTGTAAACACAGGCTCCTCTGTTCCCCCCCCCATTCTCACGGCAGCAAGGAGAATGGGGATGTTGGTGTGTGCGACATCTTGACCGAGATTTGACTCTGGTTTTGATATTAATTATTGAACAATTCCGGTGTTCGATCATGTGTGTATGAAAATACTTAATTATTAATTGGTGCAGTTTCTGATCATGCATCAAGCATCTGCAGCGAATGGGCAAATTAGATAGATTTTCTTGTCTGCTAAAGTGGAAATTTAGAAATATAGTGAGAGATGTGCAGGATCATCAGCACCCAGAGATTTAGTACCATTTCAATGCTGTTGTTGCATTGCCCTGTGTCATTGTATTTCTATATTTTTGTTGACGTTTTAATTTGTCGTTTCTCATGTGACCGTTCTTTCCGCACAGATTACTTGTTGCCATTCTCCATGCAGTCACCCATCGAGTCTGTTTTCTTTCTGTGACCACTTTGATGTATGGCAAGATGCATAATTATAATGAATAGCTTGTCGAAAAGTGGGGTTTTTGGTAATTGCCTGTGTCTGTAGATTACATGTGGGGAAAGATGTTGGTACAGAAGTGGACTGTGTGTGGAGACGCATCTCCATTTCCTCCCACTGTGAAGCCAAAACATCCTGGCTACAGGACCTGCCATCTTGAGATTTTGACGTCATTTGGAGCCAGAGTCTATGCAGTAATAATCGGGTGGCTGGAGCTGTGGTATCGAGATCACCGGTCTGAACCAATCGCAAGCTCAGCACGGTCGCAGACTCACAACTGTCAATCATGACATCCCATCCCCTTTTTATAGCATCAAATAACTACTTAAAACCAAACTTATCAGAAAAATGAACACTTGAACATACATCAGCGTGATGAGAACTACCTGAAATGACAGAAACCATCTTTGGTAAACATTTATTTGACGTGTTCTTTGACTTTTTAGTTTGGCCCATCTGCTAACATGGAGGGGGCAGTCTTATGACCTATACTGCAGCCAGCCACCAGGGGGCGATCCAGATGTTTTGGCTTCACTTTTTGGGATCTGTCCTGTCGTCCATCTTTAACAACACTCTATGGTTTGCCCTCTGACTTCTTTTTAGTGTTTTGTAGGGACTGCATTGGCAAAAGTATAGTTACAGACATTTGGTGACAGGCAGACAAGTGGTTTAGTTGTGGTAAAGTTAACAATTCAACCCCTCACTTTTCATGTAATAATGCAAATAAAAAAGACCAGATAATAACTCTCATAAACTAGGTATGAAGGCATGAAAAGTTTGTGCATCTGTGTATCAGCTGCTACTTCCTCTCACCTTCTTGTCTCGGACTTTCCTCATAAGTGTTGATGACGGGGCTGCGATTCCTCTGTATATTCCCTCTCTGCTGCAGCACCAGCGGGGCTTCACATGTCTGACTCGCATGACCCAAATGCGAGGCAGGCACGTGTACATTTTCCCAGGATGTGTAGCCTATATGAGCGTGCGGTGTGGGGCGCATGTACATTTTGAGCTCTGGTGCCCAGACATATGGACGGGGAGAGGGGAGGGGGGGTTGGGGTACTAAAAGCGGGGATGGACTAGGTTAAAAATCCCTCCTGGAAATTTCATACACACCAGGGAAGAGCAAGAGAGAGAGAGAGAGTGTGTGAACAATATGTTCTGTTATAGTGATCTGCTGAAGTGATTAAAGGCAGGAGCTAAAAACAAGGCGGTAGACCTTTTGAGGTCTGGTCAGCAGGCGTGTGTGTCTGTCAGTGTCTGTGTGTCTGATCATGTACAGCATGAGGTCACGCCAGCTGGCCAATAAACGTCCCAGGCTAACGAACTAAAGTTGTAGAGGTGAAACAAGTACACACACACACTTACTTACAGCAGCACAATAACCTCCGCTGTCATGTCTCACTGATGTCACAGAGCTCATAAATGTGTCTGCGCTGTGTTGGCTGTATATCATCCCTGAGAGTTTAACTAAACATTGGACGGACTCATTTTGAATCAAACACGGTTTAAACAAACCGCAGTAAAGATCCTTTCCTAGTCCCTATTCCCCGTCCTCAGTCCATCAGATAGCTTTCAGTCTCCCCCACCTGCCCATCAGATGACTGATCTCTGACTTCCATTTTTAGTGTGTGTGTGTGTGTGTGTGTGTGTGTGTGTGTTGTCTTTGGCTGTGGCACTCAGAGCATGAACTCTGGCAGACCTTGTCGCAGCAGAAAGGATTTGAAAACCGCTGCTGCACCCCCAAATACACACACACACAACCTCTTTCGCTATTGCTCACTTCTCTTCCTACCCTTATTTTTCTTTCTTTCTTTCTGTGTGAGGGTTTTTAGGTGAAAGCAGACCCCTCCTGGTAGCCCCACACCCAGGGGAGAAGCCGCTGAATGGTAAGAGGGTGGAGAGGAAGGGCAGGAGGGAAACCCGGAGCAGACCGGGGCCTTTCAGATGGCGCTTTGAGGAGGATGAAAACACTCATCACTCACTGTTTTCTACTGGGCATTAAAGTCGTTCCTGTTTCCCTCTGTTCTTTTTCTGCTTTCTATCAATTTTTCTGGTTTCTCTTCACCCTCTACCGCCCGCACCAACACCCTCCACCTTGTGAATAATTCAGAGATTTCTGATGTATTATTCAGACTTTTCTCACACACACACACACACACGGCTTTGAATTTTTTTTACCCTTAATGTTAAAATATAGAAACTGTCTGTGCCCTCTGTGAAATTCTCCCTCTACCCCCAACCAATCAGGTATGATATATGATGTCAGTATTTCCAATATGGAACAAAAGATTCAAGGATTTACTACATAGTATTTTCCTAAAAGTAAAAATATGTTTTTTCTGCTTTCCTGTATCCTCAAATTTGTGTTGCGCCCCGTTGTGAGGGTCCCAACCCCCAGGTTGTAGAACCACTGCTATAAAGTTTAATAGACGGCTGCCGTGGCTTGTGCTGGTTAATTTTTGGTTTTGCTTGTGGAAAAATGAAAAAGGAAAACCTCGTTTTTGGACGGGCAGAGCATCACATTTATCTTGGAAGGAAACAGAAAATAAAAAGTGGTGGAGAAAATAACTCTTTTGAAGAGCTTAGTGAGTGAAAGACATTGACACATTTCTCTTTAAACCATGATGAAATCTGTTTTTTTTTCTGTTAAAACTGAGCATGAAAGTTCATTCTTGACCTTGGAAGTAGTAGTTTGACTTAATACATTTTAACTCAAGTTGCAGTGCAGCTTTGTCATGCAGATTGTTGGGATTTTGATACTGAGCTCCACATCTAACACAAATCCAAACTCACTGAGTATTAGAGTACATTCAGCCGGTATGAGAAAAATAAAGCGTTTTTTGAACATTAAGGCATGTAAACAAGTTCTAGTAGAAACCCAAAATACAAGTATGCACCTGAAAAAGAGCACAATAGATCCTCTTTAAGATAATCTGATGGAATGTGACATGTAGCCACTGTACTGCAATGTAAACTGAATATCTGAAAAAAATCAAACATCTGTTTGCTGAGCTCTTCATTGTTGCTTTATTCTCTCTCTTTTTCATGTTTTTCCTGTCACTTCTTCACAACTCCCCCGTCCTCTCTCTCAGAGGGCGGTGCAGGTGTGTGTAGCTCTCCCTCATGCATCATGCTGTAGATCACTCTGAAAGGTGCGGGATTTGTTTTGTTACACAGGGAGCTTTTAAAAAAGCTGCAGAAAAATCCCCACATCCCCAGTTTTATTCCCGCATCTCTTTAATACAACGATATATCTTCCTCTTCCTGTCTCCTCTGTGTACTTTTTTCCCATCCCACTCTTTCCTACCGTGTTCCACTTCCCCCATCGCTCTGCATTTCGCTGTCCGAGCCCAAGTTGAGTTATGGGACAATCATCCAGAGTAGCAGAGCGGGGAGAGTTGGATCTGATCTGTTATCAGTATTTTCTAGTTCATAATCATCAGCAGACCCAAAAGAAACATCGATCCTCAGCAGGGTATGTTTATTAGGGATATTAAGTAAAAGTAAATAAGTCTTTCCCTCCTACTCCCCAGCTCTCCCACAGTGGTTGCTGGCCAGAATCCCAGTCACATCTCAGCTGATCGTCCCTAATCTGAGCCCTAGCCGTCTCCCGGCCCATCCTGCTGCTGTCACCACTGCAATTAAGTCCGTCTAATTGGACAGGCTTCTGTCAGTGTGTGTGAGCGCGTACGCGTCTGCCTCCATGTTGTGGCCAGGCTTACTGGAGCCAGGTGGCCACGTGTTTGGCTCACGGGAGGCCATTTTTCTATCGATGTTAAACCACAGGCAATAAACAGCCATGTGATGCACACAGTGCGAGGTTTGATACGACGCCAAAGACTTGGCAGCGCATGCATGGGGAGGACATATATTAACCAGGAATGGGACATTTGGCCAGTAAGCGTAGGAATTTGGCTAAAGCATGTGTGCAGATATGACCGCAGTGGTTTGAGTTTATTCCAAGGTGTAAGTGGAACTGCGAAGAAGAGATAATGGCCCTGGATCTCAGATATGTGACCTAAACACAGATAAGCTGTAGTCCTGTGTTCACTGAGTCTCTGATGAGTAGGTTGGGCCTTGAAGCTGACATGGGAGAGGTTCTGGGGTCATGGAGCACATTATTACAAACAAAACTGAGAGACAAGTGAAACTATTAAATCATATCGATTTAAAAAAAGCAATATTCTGGCTTCAGCAAGATGTTAGGTGTGGTATAGTTGTGGTATGTCAGCTTACGGGTAATTAAGAGGCTTAAGTCACTCAACCAAAAATCACTAACAACTTGCAGAAGCTCATCTGCCATGATGTCACTAAAAGCCGCAACATTTTTCTACCATAACCTCTTTGGCGAGCAGCTCCCTCTTTCTCTGCAGCAAACCCAGAAGGAGCATCACTCAGATGTTCCCACAAACACTCGTCACTCTTTCTCTTTATCCCCCTCTCTTCTCCCCACGTCACCCTCTTCCTATTATGAGGCTTTGTCTGGCGCTGCTGGTGATGTTTACCTCTCTGACCCACGGTGTCTGGCCAGTAAACAGTCATTTGGCCCGGGTCCTGGTCTGGACCGGCTCCATGTTTCTGCTCAGTGTGCTCCTTCTCCCTATCCGCATTACCACTGAACCACAGCTGGCTAATGAAAGTCAGGCCCTGACTGCCCACAGAACGCCTGCACACTGACTACTGGAGTGTCCTGAGAGGACTACTGCTGTGGACATTTTGGAGATCAGTGTAAACATTTAAAGTTGGATGGAAGACAGGAACATCAGGACATGATTTTGCTCACAATATCAAAATATTTTTATACAGTATATTAGGCAATCCATTTGCTAACATGTTGCACAGAATAAAACATTAGTATCACATAGTAATTCAATAGTGTCTCTGTGGAGCTTCTGTTCATTTCAGCAACAATACGGTACAAACAGTGATTTTGTGTGTATGTACACGTGTGCTCAGAACACACACTAAAACTATTTCCTCTGTTTTGCCAGGTGGGGTGTCAGAACCTGACAAGGGTATCCACCTCTCTGTCTTGTTCTTAGTAGTTTCTTAAGGGAAGACGTCCAGTCCAAAGTAAACATTCGATCTGAGAGCTCACTCAGTCACATGCAGCTGGCTCTACAGTAAAGCCGGCCATATGTTGAGTTTTACATACAGGGATGCAGAGTGAAGATCTGCTTTATGGCTAATGATATTCTACTCTCACAGCTTCCAGTCTGCGTCCCTTCCTGCAGCCCCCCCCAACACCAGGGACGCCCGGATTCATGGGTAGACAAACAAAGACCCGCGCTCGGGCGGAAACACGTGCGGCGATCTGGTTGCATTTAATGGTCAGAGAGGGGAAAGAAAGGTGTTTTTTTTTAATACAGAAGATTGGTGGTGGCTGTCACTCCCCAGTTTGTGGGGTGCACACAGACATCCGACCTGGTTTTTTTTTTACACATGCTAGTCTTATATTGGCAGAACTAAATGGGCAGTTAAAATAAATCTGTGTTCCAATACCTATACTACCTTGCTATATGCCAGAAAAAGATATAGTAGGTCCCAATACATAGAATGTCAAATGCAGGATGTCCTACTACATCCGGTCGCATTTTACAGTATGCAAGCCAGCATGCTTTTCTGGCTATTCTGACCCACAATCCTCTGCACAGCGGATATATGAGCAAGAGGGTCAAAGTTCAAGGCACAATGTTATGACGAGGTAGTATGTCCCAATTGTATGCATACTGCATGCAACAGAAGGGGCAGCTGCAGTATGTACTAAAAGTAAAAAAAAAAAGTATGTGATTTGGAACGTAGCCTATGTACATTTTAAAAGAAAAAAAACAAAACATTTTCCTCCCTCAAATGAAAATTCATACGCAATAAAACACACTTTTGCTCAATTCAATACACTCAGGGGTTTTGCAGCTACTTGGTCTGGAATGACCAGCAGCTTATGGTAGCTAATGTTAGCAAACTTTTGCTGTGTAACTGATAAGACTGAGTGGGTTCACTGACTTTATGACTCGTCTCGACTTATAGCGATGTCTCTGTATGGTATTCAGCTTACGGTTATCTTCTTATGTTCAAAGACAAGACAGGGGAATTATCCATATGTTTAAATGTTTGCCTCTCACATCCACTGACAGTAACAGGTATGATGTACAGGCTCTTATCAGAAGATGAGGGATAACATGTGACACAAACACTTAGCTTGGAGATTCGTCAGCTGATGTCTCTGCTTTTGTAAAACGTGTTTTTATGCGTCCGGGCCGGCGACAGCCGTGGCTGGAGGTATAATGTTTTTGGGTTGTCTGTCTGGTCCATTCTTGTGAACCTATGTGAGGAATGCTTAGAGATTTTTAAAAATTTGGCACAAACGTCCACTTGGACTCAAGGATGAACGGATTAGATGTTGGTGGTCAAAGGTCAAGGTCACTGTGACCTTACGTCTATCCCATTCTCGTGATATCTCATGAACCCTTAGAGCAATGTTTTTCAAAATTGGCACAAACTTGGTCTCAAGAATGAACTGATTAGAATTTGGTGGTCAAAGGTCACTGTGACCTCACAAAACAGGTTTTTGGCCATAACTCAAGAAGTCATATGCTAATTATGACAATTTCACACAAATGTCTAACAGGATAAAATGATGAAGTGATGACATTTTGGACAGACATGGATGTAAACTGCAACTTGACTGGTTGGTGGAGGCATACAACTGCAAGGCAGTAATTCTAGTTTTTCTCTCTTTTGATTGTGAATGAATGAAACACATTTTCACACAGCTCTCAGCATCTTTTCAACTTGGAGTAGTTTGGAGAATGTGCACAGTAATAAATAATGAGCAATTCATTGATTTATTGAAACATCTGAAGTTGCTAAACAGTCCTTTTTTCTGTATTTTTCCAGATTGGGTGGTTTTTATCTTTGTGTGCAAGTATTTGTTTCTTTTTCTGTCTCCTTTAATTTGAAAGGCGGTGTTTCAGTCTCCTTTTCTTTTGGCAGCCACGTCAGTCCCATAAAAGTAGTGGAATGATTGGCAAATAATCGGTGGCTATCACACCCAACCAAAATGAAGTCCAGCTTTTCACACAATTATTTCACACGCCCCGCAGAGACCTCAGTCTCCACAGCGAGGACATGGGAGCATTTTGTAAATGTGTTTGTTTGGGTTTTAATGTTGAGAAGAAGAGATTTTATGAGCGAGGGTTTTTGTGACTGGGACGGCCATATATCAAACGTATACATACCATACAAAGCAATGAGACCCCCTTTCCCTTTGGGATGCACTGCTGACGCCTGCATGCTTTAGGAGGATTGAGGGCTAATCTAACAGGATTCCTGACTGGTCCAATTGGGAATTGCTTCAGTTGTAGCCATGCCTCAGTTTCAGCAGTAGTGCTTCGGTGCTGTGGGTACATTCTGCATTAAGTTAGATATTTGGGGTCTCTAATGCACAAATTCTTACCCTAATAAATAGCCTGAGAAAACACACATCGGGGTTTCTCAATCCAACCCACACAAACTTACTCACATGTGCATGCATGCACTCTCTCTCTTTCCCACACACACATATAAATACACGCACACACGTGTTTGACTGGCACATGTTCTGTGATTTCTGTGGCAGATATCCTTCATATCCTGTCCAGTAAAGAGTGGAGATTTGTTAGTCTTTCAGATTCCTGGATGAGGGGCTAAATCCATACCGCTCTGGGACCCTGATGTTTTTTTTTCTTTCATTAAACCAAATCATCTCCAGAGCAGGCGGAGGAACCCCTTCTCAAAGCCACCAGGGACTTATGATCAACCCTACAAGCAATACACTGTCTCTGTCAGATCATCACACATATCTGGGAGCAGAGGAATATATTCTTAATTTAACTTATTCGTTGCACAGATGATCAAAAACCTTACCCTTGATACCTGCCAGGCAAAACCTGCTGAGGAGGAGGAACAGTGAATTGGAATTAACTGAAAAGGAAGTTCATTAGCACTGCATGCCTCCAGTGAAAAGCTCGAGAGCCCACGTAATAGGCATGAAGGTATTTTGTATGATTAATGGACTCAGTTGATGGGGGTGGGGGGGCTTTGGGTCATGGGATCTGGGTTGGGGGTCAAGGACAAGGTCATGGAGATCATGGAGTTATACCACATTCACACTGCAAGAAAGGGTGTTGATGGGTTGCTCTGTTTTGATGAATTGTTGGTGATGCAAAAAGCCATGTTTTGGTGTTACAGTTAAGTTGTGAACAGAAAAATAATTCCTGTTTCTTTGGTATTTTTCATAAGTTCCATCGTACTGATTTCTGTATAAACTGTATTTTACTACAAGTACCTTTAAAAACACAGCTGTGATCAGTTGATTTCCCTCTCCTTAAAGGAACAGTGTGCAACATTTAGGGGGATCTATTGGCAGAAATGGAATATGATATTAATAAGTATGTTTTTTTTAAGTGTATAATACCCTGAAAATAAGAATCATTGTGTTTTCGTTACCTTAGAATGAAGCGTTTATATCTACATACGAAGCGGGTCCTCTCTTCACGGAGTTCGGCATGTTGCTTAGCTATGTTTCTACAGTAGCACAGAGGGGACAAACCAAACTGTTAACTTTTCCTGCTTGGGCGGGAGTCGGTAACGTTACTCGCTGCTGCCGTTGCCGCTGCTCTCTCTCTCTTGCTTCACCACTCACTTCCCACATGCACACACACACACACTCTACGAACTCTACTCTTACAACAACTAGCTCTAGAGAGGGACATTCACGTTTTTGCGTCGGCAACTGTAGCTCTTCTACACGCTTGGCACACGGGAGAGGCTCCAGTTGGTTGCAATCTGCAACCTCACTGCTAGATACCGCAGATCGTACACACTGCTCCTTTAAATTAAAACTGTCTGTAGCCATTGGACTGGAGCACAATCTACCTATTTTGACGTAATCTTCAATGATTGTCTGTACCTTTTTATGAGTAATTGTTTGTTTTACAAGCTACTTTTCGCTCAACTTCACACTTGCCAACTGCACAATTGTTATATGAAATTAAATCATATTAATAAAGAAAACTGTTGAATCCAATGAAAGCTAAATGCTCAACCATGCTCACACTGGCTGGGCTTCCCTCGTCCTCTGAAGTTAGTGCACCTTTGATGAAGTTGACTGCAGGGACAAACTGTAGGGGCACAACATGAACTGGGAGACAATTATGGCATTACATTTGCAACATGCATTCCCTCCGGCCTCACACCCAATCTGGGCTTGGTCCTCTTGCAGTCTGGAGAAGAATTCCTGTCTTTATTAAAACGTGAGATTTGTTTGGATAATACCGTGTCATACGAAGGATTAGGCTGCCAGACAAAAGAGTCTGTTTAAACCTCCCAGGGCCTAAACTGTAGCTCTCTTTTAAACCAACATGCTCCAGCTCCCATGCTTAAATGCTACGCTTCATTATTGATTTATTGACACTGATCCACCTATCAAGCATGATTACATTCCAAACTGTATTGTGGCAACAGCGCGTTCGCACCAGCCAAGTGTGAGACTTGGAGGCTCCCCTGAAAGTAATGTATGTGCACACATGCATGCTTAGGATTTGTCAAGTGAAGTGCACACGGTATGTAGAGTAGAGGCACTGACAGCAGCTGTTGTGTGTTGGTTTATGTTCTATGCATTTTAATGGCACGTATATAACCCTCTTCAGCTTCTTCAGGAATGGCAGCAGGAGGTCTGATTAATAGCTCAGCGTCTTGATATTACCACAACAACACTAGACAGATGTGTCATACATTGTCAGTCAATGTCATGCTTTGGTTTATATTACTTTTTGTCCACACGACCTTCATCAGGTATGGACAACCATCAGAACAGTTGCATATACAGACTATAATGTACATAGATGCTGGGTAAATTACAGTATGCAATCAGGACCACAAAAAAACACACATTGCCATCCAGATAGTTAGGTATAGAAGAATTCTTTTCTTAAATAATCTATAAAACATCCCACCATCAAAAGCTAGATAGATAAGCGTAAAATTGACGATGTGTAAATTGAAATCTTAAAATGTTATCATACATAATGCTTATCGACATCCATATTAAAGAATTAGAAGAAGAATGAAATAAGATTTTAATAAATATGTTTTCTTTAGTGTATAATCACCTGAAAATAAGAGTCATTGTGTTTTTCAAACGTTTCTGAACCTTAAATAGCTACATAAGGAGCGGGTCCTCTCTTCACGGAGCCGGCTGTCATGTTTCTACAGTAGCCCAGAACGGGCAAACCAAACACTGGCTCTAGAGAGGACCATTCCCATTTTCCTGTTTTCATGTTGGCCGCCATGGTTCCCCAACAGGCTTGGCACATGGGAGAAGTTTCATTGGTGGCAATCTGCAACCTCACTACTAGATGCAACCATACTGAACCATTAAGTACGTGTTTTTTATTCAAAACCCCTACAATATGGACAGAACAGACACACTGTACAACAAGCATTCATTATAATTACTTGTGTTCATTTTGTCATATAGAGTGACAATAGCGGGGTTTGGCTTGCCTCACTTCTGATTATGAAATTAGCTGGTTATCATTAATAGACTTTGTGACAAAGAGTGGGAATCACCACAAGCAGTGGAGATGGTTTTGCTAGATGTGTGTTACTGAAAATGGGAGGATTGTGAAGCTTCAACAGGCTTAATGTCGTCTTCATTGTCTTCTGTTGGTTATGTCTGTTGGCCAGTGTAGAGTTGTGTGTCAGCTACAAGCATAGGCTCCATTGCTACCAGATGACTTTGAATGAAAGAACACATACATTTTCCATACTATTATTCCAAGTACTGCAGTGAGGTTTACACTACAGATGTGTGCAGCTTGTAGGTGTGTAGATACTGTGTGTGTTTGTGTGTGTGTGTGTTTCAGGAATGTACAACAGTGCACAGTTGCTACTTAAGAGATCCTCTCTGATCTTCAAGTGCAACAGTTGACCCTAAGAGCATCTCACTTGTCCAAACTGGCCATCCCAATGACATCTTCAAGTTCTTACTCCCCAAGGTGAACCACACACAGACACACAGACACACAAACACACACACACACATACCAACCCTATAGCCAGACACCGGACAGTAGGTCTTCTGCAAAAATCCTGGATTACGTTCAATGACAACTTTTTTTGTTTGTTTTTGTATGTCCAATGCTAACCTCTTTAAATGTTTCGCTTTCTACAAATGTTTGCACATGGCAACTGTGGTATTGTTAATGTTTGGGAAAGACTTAATTTCCACCTCGCTATATATAAAGGACACACTACTTCCTGCACTGACATTAAACCTTGGCATTGGAAACCCTATATTTGATAACAAGTAAAGTCAAATATCCCAGTACCTCAGCAGAGAGGCCTCTAACACACACACACACACACACACACACACACACACACACACACACCACCATGTGATTGGACCTCCAGCCTTCAGAGCTCTCCATGCTTCTCCTCTGTTCTGACCCTGTGCCAGAGGCTGTGAAATGAGATTATTATGTGTGAAATGAGGAGCCCTCTCACTTCTTCTTATGATCCAAGCAGGACAAATCAGGGTTAAAGACAGACGAAAGAGAGAGATAGCTGCAGGCTAACGCTGCACCATGGGGGGGTACAATACCGGGCTAAATACATAGAACTTTCTTTGAATCCCATCGCCTGAGGGAGAAGAGCTTATGCAGTCAGAGATAGAGATGATGAAGGCATAACCGTCTCCTCCAGCTTGGGCTCCTTTCATAAATGATCCCAGGTTGAACAAACATTCATCTGGGCGTGAAGTTGTGCTCCTCACCTCCTAACCTGCGATTCCTCTCACTCGCAGCCCTCCGCAGCGTCTGTCTGACTCTGCTGCGACGGCATTCCCTGCATACCTGTGCTCTCAAGTGACGGGGGCACATGCGCAGGTCATAGGGCCACAGCGGGGAGCGGATGTACGCGTATTAACTCAAATCTCCAATGACAACCCCGTTTTCCCGTTATTGCGGATTAATCTTTCCCAGGCTTGTGAGGGGTATAGGGAATATGGGTCAAGCTGCTGAGTGAATGAAGGGTGATGGGGTGAGGCAGGGTGGGGGCGAAGGTGGGTATTTGTGCGAGAAGTTTCAGCCCTGGTCGAGTGTGACCTCTGACATCCTGATGCGGATCTGAGGCGAGCTCAGCGGAGGCCGACCTCCTCTGACGGAGTAATTAGCGTGAACAATAACGCACAATTGGTTACAGTTGGATTAGCTTGAACTCATCTAATAAGGCATGCGATGCACCAAGTGGCTCAGTGAAGCGCTCAGGTTGGGGAATGATACACACTCTTTGATGTTTTAATGAAAGGCGTCTCTCTCCTTACAGTCCACCGGCCATTTGATCGCCGTACGCGCTCTTGATAATGATAGAGGGATGAAGTTTCTGGAACAAAATAATGGATGAACAACTAAACAGAAAAATACTTTACACAATATATTTTACATTACCCACTCCCATATTTCAGTCTTGAGTTCCTTCATTAATTTGAGTCCTTTCTCTCCCCTGCCTACATTGTGTTTACATGAGCGTC
Source organism: Adelosebastes latens (assembly GCA_916700685.1). Lineage (NCBI taxonomy): Eukaryota > Metazoa > Chordata > Actinopteri > Perciformes > Sebastidae > Adelosebastes > Adelosebastes latens. The sequence continues at coordinate 6,757 of CAKAKR010057694.1, read as the reverse complement.
TCCATCAGTTTATTTTTCATTTCCTTGAGGTTAATCCCTCCCTTAGACGATGCAGTACAATCGATGATGCCCAATGTGAGCCTAAATGTGTTTTCATGTCAAGAGAGAGAGAGTTAATACAGTTGTATGAATGTAGTAAATTTACTCTGTCAGTAAAAAACTTGGAGGACAGTTTGATTTATTGCTCTGATCAGTCAAATGCACACAGATCTAACCCCCAAATGGACATGTTTCTATTAAAATGTGAATCACTTGTAGTTTAATACCGAAAAGTTAGCAATAAACAACTTTACATGGTTACTTCCAACTTTGTCTTGCCTTTTGTGGCTACCTCTGACTTTTCAGGGCTGAATAAACAAGTTGAAAGTCCATATGCACAGTTATGAGACTCTCTTTAAACTAACATTTAAAAGCAAAATGATCAGCCTTGCTCTGTGTTATTCCTGTGATGCAATCATAATCATTAGTAGTCTATGAGCCCAGTGTTTCGCATTTTTCTTTTGTTGACCATGCAGTATTTACATCAATCAGAGGTATCATCTGTCTGGTGGCCTGCACTGCCAAATGTATTGTCCCTTTTCTGCTCACACAATGTGATTGGCTGCTGTTGGACTGATTCACTCCCACTTCTCTCTCTGCAAAGCAATACATTTAAATCTTTGGGCTTGGGGAGGAGAGCAGGTCATTCCAGGTCAGAAGGCTAAAGTCCAAATGAAGTCATGGGTCATTAGTGTTAAAGTCTCACGTGAGTTTTAAAGTGTTTTTTGGTTTTGTTAAGTCATGTCTAAACGCATTAGATTCATGACTCACTTGAGTCCAAGTCATGTGACCTGAGTCCACATGTCTGTCATATACCTGCTTAACCACGCCTCGTCATCACATCAGTTAAAGAGAATCTGGACCTAATGCAGAAGTCCAGTGAGGCTATTCCAACTTTTAGTTTCTTCCACATTTGCTCTCTCGTCTGATGCTGGTCCAACAGTAGTTTGGCCAACCTGGCATTTGCCATTTATTAAGTGCAAGCCTGACAGAGAGTCGTTGTTTGGATGTTGATCTTAAACTTGAGGGTATAATTGACCTGGATTGTGGTGTCATAGGGTAGAATTGCATAGAGAAGCAGCAAATATGTAAATGACAATTTCAACAAACCTTTCGTCACCAAATAGCAGAATATCAGCATCTGGCAGATGTTTTGATTCAGTTTAATAAATATCTCTTCTGTATATTTTGAACGCATTGTTTTCCCATTTTCCTCCTCAATAGTGCTAACTCCCACTGTTGGTTTGGGGAGGGTGTGTCTCCCCAATACACATGATGACGCCACATCACCTGGCTGCAAGCAGCTTTAGCAGGAGGGCGTAGCACGCGAGGATGTTGACGCTATCCTCCCCCAGACCCTTATCCCATCCCCACAGGCGCCCTGCTGGTGCAGTAAACACTTTTGTTCAATTAGACCCAAAACAAAAGCAGTTTGCCCTCAGCTGAACCCGGGTCTCTGCAGTGGTGGGCAAGTGCTTGTTCCCCATCGTCCACCAGGCGCCCCCAATATTTCTGCTATTTTACAGAGAAAAGCTCACTGCCAGAATTCCAGTGAATGGAATATTTTTTTTTATCTATTCCAACTTTTTCAGGAGACATCCTCAAATCCCCACAAAGACCTCTGGATCCTCTTTTGGAAACAGTTTTACGATAAACTGTACCATATTTTATTTGCCACTGTCATACAATGCTGTGTAATTTGCTGTTCACCACCGTGTCATGGCACAGTGTTTTATTGTGCAGGACTCAAACGATGAGGCGATCACGTTGACTCTACCCTCACAATCACTCCCATAAGGCCTCCTGTGGCAATTTGGTGTGTTTACTGCCTGAGCTGCTGATTGATTGCAGCTCTCAGTGTTTACTGTTGTGGAGCTGACTCCGGCATTATTAACAGAACCAAGAGGACTCCAGACCTCTGCAAACCAGCCTCTGGTGAGCACTCAGTTTGTTGGATGCTGGTCAGGAGCTGAAGACAGCTTCCTTCCCTCCCCTCTCTCTCTCTCTCCAGTTCCTCTCCGCGGGCAAAAAGTGTGCCTGAACGGAATGCATTTGATTCATTTCAAATGTTTTGTGTTTCCATCTTTGAATCTCCAGCTTTTCTTCACTGTATCGTATTAGCATGTAAAGAAGTAGCCTAAATACTGTATGCCTCTTAACTTCTATCAGATATCCTGAATAGGTTTCATCCAATTAACAATCGCAGCCAAAATGTGCTCAGCAAAGGAAATAAGACATTCAAAAGAAAAGAACAGTATCCCTGTTAAATGTGCAGAGGTTTAATCCCTTGCAGTGAGGGAATGTGAAGGGGCAAAGCATGCCAACTTGGTCCGCGCAGGCTGTTTCCTGGGGAAATGACTCTGACCAGCCCTTCTGGCTTTCCATCTGTGTGGATCAGGAGCATATCACCAGTAACACATGCTGTCCTCATTCTCTTACCTCAGGTCCACACTTTTGTTCCTGTATATTAACATTAAAAAGCAAGGGTGAAAGTAAAAAATGACATTCACTCTCACTACTTTAACAAAGTTGTTTTTTGGTACTTGTACTTTTTGAGTATCTTTTTAAATGGGTTGATTTAGAATTTCTATTTGTGCTTAAAGCTTAGCAGTCTGGAGGCTTTTAGTGGATACATGAGCGTCATTATTCCGTTTTTTGTGTGTCCACAATGGAGAAAAATGTTATTTTCTGGGCTTGTCGCCACAGACAGCCAGTTTGTAATACTGCAAAAATATAAATATTGCAATACTTTCATCAGTGGGCCATCACCATTGTGTTACCTCATTCTGTTATATATAGTGACTTAACAGACATTTATTTAAATGAAAATCTTCGAGATTACCACTTTAAGGAGGCTACTAAGTGGGCCTACTTTTTTATCACAATACTTTATACTTAGCTACACCAAGTCGCATCCCATACATAGTAAAAATTCGTGATAAACTGTGTGAGAATGAAACAAAAGACAGGAGCCACAGCAGCAGCTGCTGCTATAGAGAAGAGGCTGCTGGTGTGTCTGCGGCCACAGGAGGGCAGCAGAGCTCCATGTCCACATCCAACGTGTAACGTTCGCTAACACAGCGTCAGACAATTACAGTACAAAAAAAGAAACAACAATGCAATAAAATTGAGGACGCCATAACACGGTATGGTTAGCATTATTGTACCTCGGCATTGTTAAAAAAAAGGTTGCATCTTGATTACTTAATCACTGGTTTAATGCACCAATCAGCCAGCATGCAGCGAGTGAAGCAAATCAGACGCACCCACGGTGTTACGTGAACAGGTGCTTTGTGGGTCTAGCTAGCTAACATGCTAAATGCTAAATGCTAGTGTTGTCTCCATGGATGTATGAAGAGAACGGTTGGCTCCTCCAGCGGTGACTTCTGCGTTTTCTGAGGAACTTTTACCTTCAGTGAGTTGTGTGAGCACTTTGTTGATGTTTTTGACCGCATCGTGTTGTGACTGCAGAGCCTCTTTCAGCTCAAAACGTTTTTGAAAACGTTGTTGTGGAGCGCAGTGAGACAGAGAGGATAGTGATGGGGAGCTGAAGCTTCATGAAGCATTGAAGCTTTCCAGCAAATTGGTTCGGAAAAGGGTTCATTTCTTGAGGCTTCATGTGCACGAAACCACCTGATGGTCAAAGAGTGTAAAACAGACAGATATGATCTTAACCATGTGATCTGTGATATTCTGTATTTTGCGCCAGTAAAGGCTGTTGGGAATGACTAAACAATGAAAAAAATAGATATTACCATGTAATCCATTTATATCTATATAATATAATGTCCGTTTTCTAGTAAGTATATTATGAGTATATAACATACATGTATAATAAACTGTAATTGTTTTATGAGTAATGCATCTTATGTGTGTAAACCAATCCTTTGGTCAATAATTGTAGTGTAGTGTAGTGTAATATAATATAATAATGGCAGGAGGGGTAATATTAGTGTTCTGTGTCACTTCTGGAAAGTGTCATTGGTTTAATCAGTGAAGATCTGAACCACTTCATGAACCAGTCAGCGGTATGGCCGGGCAGCGAGGCTTCGGACGTCATCAACGACTCAATTGGTCTAAAACGATACAAGCCTCCGTACGCGCATCGCGGAAAACTTCCTGGATTACTGGACACACGCTCTGAAGCCTCGGCACAGCACGTAACATCACTAGTCAAGACTCACAGGATCCCATTCAGACAGGTGAGTACAACATCACCAAAGAACTGTATTGCCAAGAATTGAAAGTTAATTGTTCGTTCCATTGCAACATCAGTGCCCTGCTGCAAAGCTACGCTTCCGCCATTTTGGACTGAAAGCGACTACCGGTGTCTACGAATGTATGCGTTGCCCAGTGTGTTTGTGTGTGTGCGCCACGCTAGTAGCTCTCCTTTGTTGTAATATGCCTATGTGTGTTTGTGGCTGCAGTGTTTATATTGTTTATACATCTCTGTTGTCTACTTTGGTGATGTTTTATTCAGTAATTTTCTGGTTATTTACAGTAAGGCTGTACAGAGGAAGGTGGTTGTATTTATAGACCTTTCATTGCCACTATGTACACTCCGGAGCCACATGTGGCTCTTTAGCCCCTCTCCAGTGGCTCCCTGTGGATTTAAAAAAAAAATTGGTGGAAATTAATAACTGTTTTTTGTTTACATTTTCATTTTTATGTATCACTTTTGTAGGTCTACGGTACGATGGTACGAGTATTAGGGCCACATTGAGAAAAAAAAATAAATCTGAGATTTCGAGATTAAAGTCATAATGTTACGAGAATAAAGTCATAGGTTTACGAGAAAAAAAGTCGTAGTATTATGAGAATAAAGTCATAATATTATAAAGTAGTAATTTTACGTGTTATTTCCTTTTTTTTCTCGTAAAGTTATGACTCTATTCTCGTAAAGTTATGACTTTATTCTCGTTATATTATGACTTTATTCACGTAATATTACGACTTTTTTCTCGTAAAGTTATGACTTTATTTTCATAAAATTACGACTTTTTGCTCGTATAGTTATGAATTTATTCTGGAAATTGCTGATTTCTTCCCTCAATGTGGCCCAAATACTCCGTAGTACATTTGCACTTTGGCCCTCACTGCATTAGACTATACTATATACTTAGACTATAAACTGTGTTACCTTCATCACAATGCTCAAATATTTTGCGGCTCCAGACAGATTTATTATTTTTTTTTGTTGCCTAAAATGGCTCTTTTGATATTAAAGGTTGCCGACCCCTGTGCTAGAGCAACAGCATGGTACAAGTTTACTTCCTCTCAGCTACTGCATTTACAAACATTGGGTGGTGGGGCTGAAATTATTTCCATTCCTCCATCAATTAAGTTCAGTGGTAGAGGACCCATCTGTTTGTGGTTACAGTGCCTGGCTCTACCCTCCGCTATTGTTTTATTTTAATGCTGAATGGGCTTCGTTATGATCAGAGAACTTTGCGATTCATGCTTTGGGTTATAAAACACCATTCAGTACAGTAAGCATATCTGTCTGTGTGTGCGAGTGTGTATGTGTGCTCATAACTGGAGGTCGACTCCCATCCATTTGGCAGTTTGAGAAGAAACTTATCCAACAGCACTGCATGGGATTTCATCAGTGATGATGTTTTTTACCATGCTTGACTTTCACACAGTGCATTCAATAGTTTGGTTCTGGTCAGACTAGGAATATTATCTGTACATTCAAACTATCTTGTAAATCAAGTTAATGAAAATATGATTGTATTAATGAGGCCATCCCTGGCGGTGAAGAGAGGTCATGGTTTTACTATGGGAAAAAAGTTGCAGTATTGCTTTTTTAGATTGAGCATGCTTGGGTGATGAAACACACTCAAAGCAACTTTTTCAGCAAATGCTAAAGATGAACTGAAAAGGTGTCTGAAGCCGCCCACACATGATCCGTAGTAAAATTGCTCTGCGCTTGCTGTGCCATTGTGTTCCCATGGGGAGAGCAGTGGCACCCGCCTAGGCGGAAGCGCTACCCTTGGCGTGGCCAAAGAACGTGTTTTCTTAAGTCTGTAGAATATGATGTGTAGGCCAGGACATCTCTGCAGCACCACAATATTTGATTTAAAATAGCATTTTGACACACATTTCACCATTAACAAATATTACGATTTCGATAAAATTGATTGATTGTGCAGCCCTTATTTAGCCAATTAATCAGAGCACTCGCATAAGAACGTAGCACTATCAGAGCACTGAGTATTTTTTAAATTTATGAACGATTATCTGTCACAGGCGGAGGCGCGTAGAAACAGCTGTTGCGACATATCGTGAGCTACAGCTGGCAGGCAGCTGAGTTGTGTATTCCTGTTTCCACAGTAACGTAAGACGGCTCTGTGTTACCATTTTCAACTGTAGCCGGTGTTACAGTAATTTTTGCTCACAGCTACAGTGTTTTGTAAATCCACAGATGCTTTCTGTGGTGACTATGATTTAGATTGTCATTGTTTGTTTGGGCTTGTTGCCATAAACGTTTTGTATCATTAATTTGTTCATTCTGGAATTTGCAGAATTAATTCTGCTTACGTTGTTATATAACGCTAAACATTTAGTAACATGCATTTCAATTATGTAGCATATCAGCCCGGGATCATTGAATCTTATTTTCTGTAGTAGTATTATTTGTTATTCCCTGTTTTCGGGTTGCAACAAACGATTATTTTCATTGTTGCTTAATCTGTCAATTATTTTCTCAATTAAT
>CAKAKR010057693.1:192320-214120 GCA_916700685.1 Adelosebastes latens | reverse complement strand
CACCCAGCAAGATGGAAACTTCTGCCACACAGAGGAGAAGGGAGAGGAAGCTGAGTCTGAAGGATCCTTTTCTTCCACTTCCTGCACTGAGCTACATGCTGAGGCTATAATATTGTTAGACAAACTTTATATTTTAGTGCATCATTATTTTCATGCTGAGCGTGTGCTTTTGTACAGGATGGAGACAGTTAAAGCCATTGTGTGTGGACGTTTATGGGATTTTTGCACCATTCAAATTGTTGGTTTGTAGAGTGGCATGCACTGCTGTAAGCCACAATGAATTTTTAAAATTCTACCACTGGGGGGCGCCAAGGTCCGAATTTTAAAATTCGACACATAATGGATTTAACATTATAACATTAGCATTGGACCTGTTAAACAATGACTAATTTTTAGTCTTTGGCACACCCTAAATATAATGCACTGTACATACTCTGTTATACGACATTTCAACAGTAAAAACAGGCAGCTTCTGCGGGGTGTGGAGCCAACATGTATTCATCCCAACTCGTCACATACCGCCGCTTTGTCACGCCCCTTGGCGTCACTTTAGCATTAGGTAACAAAACCACGATAGTTAGGTTTACTACATGAATGGCGTAAAACCACTAAGTTTCTACAGTGAAAATGACAGAACTACGTGAAAATGACACTGAACGTTGTGAAGAGGAGACAAAAACAAGCAGCTGATTGTAACGTGACGCACAGGACAGGAACAGCGGTCTCCTGGATGAAAGCCCTGTGTTTGTTGGACCCATCAGCCTCCCCTCCTGCCTGCCCGTAGAGTGTCTTTTCGCTCTTTAAACTACGTCACCACTCTGCCGGTGCTCTTCCTCGGAGCATTTACTGTTGCCATTGGTGGGTTTACATTATAGTTAATGGCGTTTCATACTGGCGCCTTGTGCGGCGGTACCGAACACCGACGGCCGTGACAAAGCCTTGATATTTGACGCCCTGAGAATGAGAACGGGCTGGTGGAGCCAGTAACTTTTCCAGCCGCATATTTATCCCATAATACACCTGAGCAAAATTGTTCAAATTGTTAAAGCCCATCAAATGGAAGCCAGTAAAACGGTGGTTGCAAACGGACCTCATGCGGTTGATGAACTACGCTAGAGCGTCTCTTCAAGGTCAAGAGTAAAGATTATGTAGATACTGCTCTGAGATCATATGCTTTGCTTAGGGCAATAAAGAATCAACGTCCATGTCATTCCAGTGGTCCACAAAACACACAGAGAGTTATGTCCGTGCTTTTTAAGTGCCTGCTTCCTGTCATAACATCAAATGTTTTAACAGCCTGAAGCAGTTTATGCTACGAGCCTGCAAAGTTTCCTGTGATGTGTGAAGTTTCCTGTGACGTTTTTCTGTGACTGCGTGAACACGTGCAGCATGTAGCCCATAAAGATGTGGCGTTTAGTTCAAGATATTTTTCCAGGCTTTTGTGGCAGTATGACATCTATGTAGTGTTACTCCCATTACAACTGTGTTTGTATTGCTTTTGTCATATTTTCCAGGATCACGTACAAGTTTTACCTTGTGGAAATAAGAACACAATTGGGCACTTGAGAATGACCACAGTGTTGACGGTATCATGTCTTGCTTCAACATTAAGATTCCTTGTCACAAATGAAGTAAAACAGTTCTTCTTTGTGGTAAAGTCACATTATAAGGTCCATTAATCATTTTTGAACACTTGGGAGTGAGACTGGTCTCTGTGCTGACACTATGAAGTCCACCTTGGACCATGTGATTTTCTCCTTTATCTATGCATCCATTCATCTTATAACTGCTTATCTAGGTCTGCCAATTCAAGGGAAATGCTCCTGGAAGTCAGGCATTAAAAAGTAATAGACTTCAGCATCAGTTTAGCACTTCTGCAACTACCCGAGCTAAACATGGCCTATCTGGTATACCATTAGCCCAGTGCTGAGGCAGGAGTCTCTTGTGGTAACCATGGCCCAGAAATCATATACCTACTATAATTGTTTCCCACTGTTTATGAATGATATGGAGATAATTCACTTACTTTTTATGATCACTACTGGTGTCAGAGAATGAGCTACATAAAGCTATTCTGAGGACAGGTTTAGAAATCTCCACTGTATCCACAGCTGATTTTTCAGCGAACCCTGGAAGAAAATATAAAAAAAAGTAGTGTAAAAGTAGATATTTCATGTAGCTGATCATCCACAAAGCCAGAACTAGATATGCTCATTGTTTTATTGATAGATCAGTAACATCACCTGCTTGATCGCTCGCAGTCCCTTGGTGCATTTGATGTCTTTTTTCCATCTTCTCAAGGTCCATTTTGGTCACCAGGTGACACTTGTGGTCATCGGGGACAGAAAAGCACCACAGCTAAACCAAACAGGTGCAGGTGTGTTAAACAGCTTGTGGAATTTCATCCTCTGATGGTGATTATGAACTGTTAAGGGCTGTGTGCCTCAGTCACTAACCTGTCCATCAGTTGAGCCAGTGATAAGGTGCCTGTTCTCCTCCAAGAAGAACACGCTGAGCAGTGGAGAGGCTGAAGAATTGAAGAATTAGCTTTGGGTACGTTAACAGAGAATGTTACATTTTCAATCATTTGGCAAGCTCTGACCCTAAGCTATTTCAAATTTAAATTTTTACTCATAAAGTTTAAAGTGATTTTATTTAAGCCTCACCAGTGCTTAAAGATAAGCCTTGACACCTATATTTGGATACTTGTAGTTCATTTATATACTAACAAATTCTACCACCTCTACTGTACAAAGTTAATGGAATGAATGGCCAAATGAATGACTGATGTTGTGTGGATTTTTAATGCAGTAGTAATATCATACCTGAAAGCACAAAAGACTGGTAGCAAACAGCTTCAGTTTTTAAATCCCACACCTGAAAAGAAACATGGAAAAGTACTTTTTAGTAATTCAAACTCAATAATAGTGTTTGTAATATTTGGTATAAATCAAAAGAGTGATCATTTTGACTATCATTTTGTGAATGTTAATTCAGTACCTTAAATGTGCGATCCTCTGATGCGGTGACAAGAACGTCTTTATTCCAGGGACAGAACTCTGCTGATGTTAAAGGTCCGAGGTGGCTGGTCAAGGTAGAGATCACTTCATGTCTCTGATGTGGAAAGCAACAACAAAACTATGTGGTAAGATAAAGCTATGACCTGTGATGGTGAGCCAAAATGTATTCAGCAAGTGTTCATGTGCACCAAAGGGAACTGAGAAAATGTGCATCATCTTGTACCTTTGAGCTGAGAACATATACAGTTGCCCCCGAGCACGCAGCCACTCGTTCATCTGAGAAACAGAATGAAAGATGGACGACTTCACCCAGTAAAGTCCCGATGACTGTTCCAGCTGCAACTTTACCTGCAAACAAATCAATTCAAGGAAGTTCATGACCATATGAGTGACCTATCTGGTAATATTCCACTAGATGGCAGGCTTGTTAAGATATTCACTCAGGAAAATGATCACATGATATGATGTGTGCCACAAGTTTGCTCCATAACTTAGTAGTGATTTAAACTAGTAGGACATTATAACAAAGGTTATGAAGAAAATATTGATTTCAGAACAAAATAAACAACACTGAATTAAACTAATGTTGAAGACAATGCACCAAACTCTGACCAGCGGAGCCACTGCACGCACAGATAAGTATTTCCTCACCCTCCTGTGTTCTCTTCTGGCACAGCTCAATATCCCAGACAATGATATAGTCAGCAGAGGCAGAGCAGAGGAGAACAGGTCTGCTTCCTTTTCCAAAGGTCATGGCACTGACCTCACCATGGTGGCCAGTTAGATGCAGGGGCTGAGAACAAACATTTAAGATATGAAAAGATAAGATAAGATATTCCTTTATTAGTCCCGCAGTGGTGAAATTTGCAGTGTACAGCAGCAAAGGGGATAGTGCAAAAAACAAGATGCATCAGCTAACACAGTACAAAAAGAGCTAAACAAAGCGTAACAAAATATGAACCATTTAAATAGAAGGGAGTATATAAAAAGGAGCAGTATATACAGTATAAACAATAAACAGACTATTAACAAAATTGCACAAGTGGAAATGATATTGCACAGTGAGAATGAATGAATTGAATGAAATTCCACCTGAAAATATCAGGTTATTGTCAGTTGTTTGGTGTGTAAGTGGTCTACTCTTATTTACTTTTATTTAGAAATTTATATTAATTTGATATCTTTATTTTATAGCCTTTCCTTTCCCCCAAAAAAAGACTATAGTTAATGTGTAAAAGACAAGGTACAACTTAGCTACATTACAAAGAAACTTTGGTCACTGTGGTTTGCATTTTGAAGCCTTAAATTTTGTTACAGACAGTATAACCAAACTTTGTTAAAAACAAACCTTCTGTTGTATGTCCACATTACTGTAAATCAGCATGTCCTTGCCATTCAGTGGTACACCACAGTATGAGTGACAACATGCGAGCTGTCGGTGTGACTGAAGGCTATCACAAGCTAAACTCAGCCTCTCAATCACCATCTTTGCTAATAGTGAATATAACGCTACTTAAATCTCGTTAAACGTGACCGAGGAGTCATTTTTAACCGCATGCGGGTAACGTTAGTTTAGTTACAGTTACATTGAAGTTGAGTTATGTTAAGCTAACATTAGGAGAGGAGTTTCTTCGATGCAGAGTGGACACATTAAGCAGGTGGTTACCATGGTGGTTACCAGGACAACGACACTACATCAATTTCCGTTACAACAGATTGTCTATAGAAAAGTGACGTTCCACGCGTAAGTAAAAAAAAAAAAAAAAAACACGAACCTTGTTAATGTAAATACGCGCTGCCTCTCATTGTTTCTTTTATACGCTAGGCATTGTTAACACTTTCGTTATTTTGAATGAAATCTCTGAACAGTACCCATTTCTGGGTGTAAACAGTACATTTATTTGTTTTTTAAATTTAAATGCCGGTAAATTATTTGACTACAGTGGTACTTGGAAAAAGGGTCAGAGTGGGAATTCCTTACTATTGTATTATCCTGGGTTCTCGTACGTCTGTGTTTAACCACTAGATGGAGATCACAGCTCACTAGTACCATATGAAGTACAACATGTTACCATCATGGATGTATTAAGGTTACCATCCATTATTACCATACATGATGACCAGTCCAGTAATGACAAATGCAAATAAAATATCATAAGAAAATATATACGAATTGACTGAATCCCCACTCCCATATAATTATAATATAATAAACATATAACTGACAATAACCTGATATATTCAGGTGGAATTTCATTTCATTCTCACTGTGCAAATATCATTTTCCACTTGTGCAATTTTGTTAATAGTATGTTTATTGTCAATACTGTATATACTGCTCCTATTTTTATACTTCCATCTATTTAAATGGTTCATATTTTGTTGCACTTTGTTTAGCTCTTTTTTTTTTTACTGTGTTAGCTGATGCATCTTGTTTTTTGCACTATCCCCTTTGCTGCTGTGCACTGCAAATTTCCCCACTGCGGGACTAATAAAGGAATATCTTATCTTATCTTATCTTATCTTATCTTATAGTATCTTATATTATAATTTACTGAATGAATATTAGACTGAAAAAAATCCTGTAAAATACATCTCTCAGTTTTGGAAAAACTATGTGATAATGCTATTATGGGTTCAGACTCTTTTATTATTATCATGATTAAAATGGTATCTGACTGAACCCTGAGAAGCATGTACAATTATAAGTCTGTTATTTCCCTCCTGGAAAGAACATAAAGTATGTTGATCCTCCATTGACAGACATCTATGGTAGCAAGTTGCCATGGTACATTAAAAGCCACCTGAGGGTGCTGACACTATGCATATAGAAACATTTTTTATTTATCAAAAAGAAAACAACTGGACCTGTAAAAGAATAATCACAATTTAAACCTGCAAATTCCATAATAACCTCTCAGCATATTGTAATTCAAGTATTCTGAGAGAAGACTAGACTTCTGCACTTCCTCATGGCTCTGTTTTCAGGCTTTACAAAATCTAGCCTGTGTTGGGAGACTTTGGCCAATCACAGGTAATTTCAGAGAGAGAGAGCGTTCCTATTGGCTGTTCATTCAACGGAGGCAGCTGTCAATCACTCACAAACTCCGATCAGATAGTAGGCAGCGCGGCAGTAGGCAAATATGAATCAATATTCTGTTACTGTGATGACTAACAGAATATTGATTCATATTTGATCAGCGCTGCCTAGTTTGACCGTTAGACCGGAGTTTGCGAGTGATTGACAGGAGCTCAGAGACAGCAGGCTCCAGCTCAGCTCTGATTGGTTGTTTTCTTCCGGTCTGTGAAATCTTTCAGATACCATTAGGAGCACCGGAGGACACCTTATTTTATTTTTGTCTCATGCACTATTGCTGGGATATGGTGACCGTTTTATAAAAATAACCATTTTTAATCATATTTGCTCCTATTCTACCTACTTCAACTTGAAGGTCAAATGTTACACTGAGGTGTAAAACAGTATAGCCACTGCAGTTATTTCTATTCCTAATATCAGAAAATCTTTAGTTAAAAAAAAATAGCAGGCTCTGCAAAGCTTAACGTCACTGTATAATGTAAAGAATACCAGGTCAATACTGTGGATGTGGATATAATCTGAAATGCTCTAAGGCACATTTACGTGAATATATTAAAATAAAATAATATAGCGTTAGTTGTGAGACATAAATTGCCAATTCAAACTGTTTTTGTTTCACTGAGTTATCATACCTTTATTGGTCAAGTATGTTTGTTTAAAACAAGCACGTTGTTTTCATATTCTTGACATCATCATCATTCATGAACCCCAGCAGACATGAGGCCTGAAATACTGTCAAGCAACCAGCCTTACGATCATTTCATTAGCCACCACACTGGGGCTGCAACTTACAATTATTTTCATTATCGATTAATCCAGTGGTTTTCAAAGTGTTGTCTGGGGATCCCCAGGGGTCTTTGAAAGGGTTCCAGGGGGTCCCCATTAAAATGCAATCATTTAAAAAAAAAAATCCAACAGCAAAAAGTGTATCAGATAGAGGACCCGGGAACAAAAATCGTATCAAATGGGGGTCCGTGGTCCAATTTGTGTCAGTTTAGGGGTCCTTGACATGAAAAAGTTTGGGAACCACTAGATTATATACCATTATTTTCTTGATTCATGGTTTTGTCTAAAAATATCAGAAAATAGTGAAAAAATTATATTTTACAAGAGCCCAAGGTGACGTCTTCAAAAGTCTTTTGTTTGGCCGACAGTAAAACCCAAAGATATTAAGTTAACTACCATAAACGACAAAGAAAAGCATCAAATGTTCGCATTTTAAAAGCCACCAGCAAAAGTTTGATTTGAAAACGATCAATCAATTATCAAAATAGCTGCTGATTCATTTTCTGTTCATCAACTAATCGATTCATCGTTTCAGGTCTAGTTAAAAAAGTGAAAGCCGAGATCCACTGCACTTGCCAAACATTTATTGTGTTGAAAAGTGTATGAGTTTCACAAATACATTTCTCTTTAAAGAAGCAATAGTTCATCAAAGTGCAACCACATGCCATCAAAACAGCCATGTGTGGGCCTGTGCAGGGTTTCATAGCAGCCCGACACTACAGCAGCTTATATCAGCGCTCAGCAACTTCAGCCAGAGAGGAAACAGCCGTGATCTAACAACTGCAGTCTTTGGCTGCAATGAAAAACCTACAGAGTATTGGGTTATAACGGCACATGCGTGCACAACACCGGGGGCAGATTTATGTGAAAATTAAGTAATCTGTAAAAGAAAAGAAAATAAGCCAATTCAATAACAGTAAATAACTTTTTTGGAACGGACACTTTCATTACAAATCTATTGCTTGTTTTTAGTTAGTCATAGCAAGGCTTATAATACTTCAATTTTTTCATTCAAGAAAACTTAACATGTATTTCCACTGTAGAAGAGAACAAAGGGTTAATGCAGATTCCAAATACATAAAATGGGCTGTTTTCATGTTCCTCTTTTTAATTCACATTTGATTTAAAGCCATGGTGAGATTGTCCAAAACCTTTCTGTTTATAGCAGCTCTTTGATTAGACTGAGGGAATGGGAATCTGGTGCACTGAGGTGCTTTCAAAGTCTTGTAGTGCGTCCTGGTGAGTGTGGTAGTGCATGGCTACGTAAGACTTGGCAAAGGCAAATGTCTGAGAGCTGACAGGCTGCAGGCTGGTGGGCGAGCTGGGCCCTGCAGAGGGACTGCTGTTGTATATACTGTAGTAGGGCTCAATGCGGGTGTTGATGGGTGTGGAGGTGCTCTGTGGGCGAGGTTTGCGCGCACCTGTTGCCCTCGGACTACCGGCACAGTCCCTGGAGTGACTGGGCCCGCAAGCCTGGTCCACCAGCCTCCTCTGTGGCTTGGGTGACAGTACATAGGCCGAGTTGGTCTCGTGATGGGAGGATTTATTGCGATTGACTTCCAGGCTGCCCTTCCCCATCGCATGCAGACGAGTCTTTTGCTTGCAACAGAGAAAGCCCAGCGCCGCCCACTGCATACAGCACAGCACGCGACGGCGGAGGCCCGCGCTGTTGCGCGAGTACACAAACGGGTTGATGCCCGACTTGAGGAAAATGAGCACAAAGCCGCACAGTTCAAACTGGTAATGTGCAAAGTTGCTTTCTGGCGTCAAAACATCCTGTGCCAGCGAAACTCCCATCGGCAAGCAGCAGAGCAGCACGGAGAACACTATGACTACACAGGTGACGACCGCCTTGGAGTCTTTGGCCGTGGCCAAGTTGACTGTGGACACCAGCTGACAGCAGGTGGCTCCTTGGGCAGCCCCTGGTACCAGAGGCTGGCTGGTCTTGTTGACGTAAGAGTGCGTCTGAACGTTCTGCAGCTTGTTGTAAGTCTGGTTGCGGTACAGAGAGGGGCCTTGAACGGCACACTGCATGCTCTCGAAGCCTGCTGCGATGAGAGGCGGTGGGGGCGGAGGGCACGTGGCGTCTACGGTGATGACGGGACATTTCCTCACTTGTGCGTTCTTCCTCAGCGTCTGAGCGATCATCATATAGGACACCGACACCACGGCTACGCAAAAGGCAAAGTCTGCCAGGTAGACGTACAACACGACCCTGGCCTGTCCGCCTCCCAGGCCAAAGTGGGGCAAGCAGGGTCCATCTCTACGCGGGTACGCTCGCATGGTGAGGAGGGCGGCCATGGTGAAGCTGGACGTCCACAGCAGGGCGGTGAGGGCCAGCGTGCACGGGAAGGACGCGGTACGGTTGGGCTGCTGCCCCAAAACCATGCGCAGCCTGTGCAAAGCGATGACGGCCACCGTCTCCAGGGACATGATGATGAAGCCCGAGCTGGTCAAGTGGAAGGCGAAGCAGAAGCTTTTTGACACGCCGTCGCCTCCGCCCGCGTCCAGGAAGAGCACCAGCGCGAACATGGGAGCGGTCACGCAGCAGATGAACAAGTCGCAGAAGGACAGGTTGAGGATCATGAAGTCAAAGTTGGTGCGGAACTTGCGAAACACGGGGTCAAAGAAGGACAGGAACACCACGAGGTTGCCGTACGAGCCCAGGCAGAAGATGAAGACAAGGAGGAGGGAGCAAAAGGTCAAGGTGGCGGTGTGGATCACGGCCCACCCCGAGGGGGTCTGCGTGCCCAGGGTGCCATTGAAGCTCTGCTGTCTCGGCACATCCACCAGGTCTGATGGCGTAACAACAGTGGTGTTCATTGTATTATTAACAATTTATAAGGATCCCACAGTCATCAATTTCAGCATTATTCCTCTATATGGACGGAGTGCATGATGATCACAGTGTCTGCTGCTGCTCGCGCCATTGCTGCCACCTTGGTAGAGTGCTACAAAGGATACAAAGTCACATATTAACTATTATATTGTGCAGTAGATCACATTTAATACATTTATAGTCGATGAAAAGGAACAATAATGTATAGATGAGTGTAAATAGGCACATTTTTTAATAATGATGCACTATAGGCCTACATGTTAGACACAAGCTACAGTATGCTATAACTATGCACCACTGCATTTGGCCAATTATACCTCACACACACACACACACACACACACACACACACACAGAGAGAGAGAGAGAGAGAGAGAGAGAGAGAGAGAGAGGAAATATGTGCACATCACTGTTTTCCTATCCTATTTTTCCAATGTATCTACATTTAAATGACTTGGATAATCTATAAAATGATAAATATAACCTACCATCTGTAATCGATCGTGCGTCCATCATCATCATCACCATCACCATCATCCTCATCATCATCATTTGATACAGCCCATCTTGATTTTAAAGCATAGTAAGTGAACGCACCGCGGTTTTTAAGAAAAATACGACAAAATCATCCAAAACAGAGCAAACACTGCCATCAAATAGCCTTATACGTCTGTATTATATTGTTTTTAAAGCGTCTAGAGCAAAAATAGATGATAGCATGTTGGTTTTCTTGTCGGTGGATCCATTCAGGAGCGACGGCCGCTGGACGTGCACTGAAAAATGAGTATGAAGTCACTGCCTACGTATCTGGGCATGATGAGCATATAACCACTGCATTCGTGTAGTCACATCTGTAATGTTAAAAAACTCACCCCGCTTCTCCGTGTTTATAAGAATCTAACGGTGAGAAATGGCGTTATTATTTCCCCATAAAGTCACAAGATGTGAAAGAGACCGTTTACACCATATTCTGACGCTATCCCCGCAGCATCCGGGGGTTTCACCATGGCAACACAAATGGTGGTCCATATAGTATTAAAAAAAGGATTGGGTAAATTACAATTTTTTTTTTTTTTTTTTATCATATGAGATTATTATTATTACACATTGGTAAAAAATTAAACAAATTTATAATTTTTTTAATTTTTCCCCCTCCTTTTTTCACTGCCGTCCTTGGGAAACAGCAGCTCAACAACGTCGTTGCTAGGCGACACGCACATCAGTGATGATTCTCTGTGAATGTTTCTTCAGTTGAATTGAATTCATAGAGACTGTATATGACTGAATTAAAGGTCCCATATTGTGCTCATTTTCAGGTTCATGTTTGTATTTTGTGTTTCTACTAGAACATGTTTACATGCTGTAATGTTAAAAAAAAACTTTGTTTTCCTCATACTATCTGCCTGAATATGCCTGTATTTACCCTCTGTCTGAAACGCTCCGTTTTAGCACAGATAATAATGCACTATACTCACTTTTTTAATAGTCGTGTATCACAGCTGTTACCCTGCACTATATTCAGTTTTAACAGTTTTCTTCATCTCCTTGTATTTTTATATCTGGTATATTTTTTTGTACTTTGTACTACTAACTTTTTTACTGCCTTTTTACTAACATGTTTTGCACTATGGAACTGTGATGCTGGAAACTTGAATTTCCCTCGGGATCAATGAAGTTACTATCTATCTATCTATCTGTCTATCTATCTATTTTGAAGGATTTGCAACAGAATTGCGTTGCTAGGCAACAGCTTGGGTCCATGTGTACTTCCTGTCAGCTGATGACATTCACATATACTGCAACCAGGAAATAAACTGGGACACATTTAGTATGTTTACATTTAAAATTATGTCATGGGTCTAAATATTGTATATTCGTGACATCACGAATGGGCAGAAATCCTGACAGCTTGTTTCAAATGCAGAGTTTCTGAATACAAGCTGTGTGTATTTCCCTGTGGATTGAGTGTTTCGATACTTTCACAGTATTTATATAGGACTTAAGCCTGCTTTATAATAAAAAAAACATGAAAATCTCAAGTTTTTATATATGGGATTTATAATATGGGACCTTTAAAGCAGGGGCAGTAATCAACATGTGTCATGGAGATGTGTTTTTATGCTAATCATTAAAAACATCTGGAAAAAAAGTAGAATGATGAATTTGGAGTTGCCCTAAGTCAGTGTTTGTCAAAGTGGGGGTCTGGGGACCCTCAGGGGTCCATGGCACTCTGTCAGGGGGTCCGCAAAATAATTTGCTATTAAAGCAGCAGTGGGTAGAAATGGAGAAAATATGATGGACCATTTGCGCCAATAAAACAGGCATGCTGTGTCCATTACTCTCACCCACGTTAGCTTTGGGCCAACAGAAACTCTGATATGATTGTGACACACAGCAATAAGTTCATTATTTTTAAGTTGAAGCACTTACTGAAAGTCAGCTTTAGACTGGTAATTATAAATATCTGGATTTATTAGGACTATGCCAGCCTTGCTACTGTTCATTTTCTTAAAGCTTTTAAGATCAGTTACTTTAAATGTTGGCTAAATGCTGTCAAGTTGAGCCAAAATGCAATTTGAATAAAATCACCCTCTGTTTAAAGGTATAGAAGTGGTATTAACATTCAATATCATTGCAAATTTCCCCATTGTGGGACTCATAAAGGTTCCTCTCTTCTTATCCTAACATGATTCAAATTAAAATGTTTTCAAAATGTGTTGAGCATGTCTTAAGTATTTAGGTTGAAAAGTTTTAGAATACAAATTGTTCCAATGGCATCTAAGAGTACAAATGGTAGTAAGCTAAATCAGTGTTACGATTAAGAGGGGGTCTTTGGAAAATGTTCTCCCCTGTAGGGGGTCCCTGGCCCAAAGACGTTTGAGAACCCCTGCTCTATGCACATATAAAAAATATTGAGACAATTTCAATTAAAAGAAAAAAACCCATCAAATGCAGTTTTTGTTACAAACGATTTATTGACATCTCATTCAATAAGCAAACAGTACATCTAAAAAAAAAAAAAAAATCACTGCAGTTTTGGCACTACACTATACATAAGTGAGGTACTAAATGTGTCAATGCTTGGACTGATTTCAAGTCATCAGGGGAAAGCGAACAAAAATCTCAGTGGGTTTTAGAAAAAGGTAAATGATACCGGGGATACGAGAGAAGTCACGATTATGGACAGGCGGTTTGGTTATTTTCGAGACACACGAAATGGTCATCAAACGGTTCTCACAGCAAACGCATCACACAGCACAGCAGTGGGGAGCTTGCCCTCTCCCTTTCTTTGCAAGAGTAGACGACAACAGGCTCCAATGCTAAAAGCTCAGCCATCTACTTTATCTCAACAATACCTTCTATGGAAAAAAAAATAAAACTTAGCACTTCAAAAAATAAATAAATAAATATGTTTGTGCATATTTGCTATACCATGATTTACACATGCATGATGCATAAAATCATATATAGATCAAACAGCCACACAAACATTGTGTGTTGCAGGTTTTAAGTCTAATCTAAAGAGACCATTGTTCAATAGTCAGTTCTCTGTGGCTTGTAACAAACACTTCACTATTGGGAGATAGCAAAGAGAATGTCCTACACTGGACATTGTGTTGGCTCAGAGTTGATACTTGGGACAGAATCCTGAGAAATGTGTGGGACACTGGCTGATGTCTTCAAGCATCCCATAAAACGCGCACACGCATACACCCGTGCACATGCACACAAACAAACCCAAAAAAAGGAAGAAATAAAATCTGTACAGTAATGTTACAAACTGCAGGTCATTCATCCCTGCTATGATTGATCCTTAAATATTAAGTATAGTAGAAATGTAAATGAGCTAAATACATGAATACACAACTTTTCAATCCTTCTGTGTGTGCCACAACTCGGTTGCTTTGTGTGTCACTCTTCTTCCAGGTTGTCTTTCATCGGACAAGAGCTGGAGCCTCCTCCCCAATGCAGGCTGGTTATCTGTACCGTCTGGAGTCGTCCCAAACTAATACAACTGAATAAAGAAAAAAAAAAGATTTATTACACGGCTGTGTTGAATACTCGATTCTGATTGGTCAATCACGGCGTTCTGCGGTCTGTAATTTCTGTATAACAGACTGTTGCTATGGGCGCAGTCCAAATATTGATTTCTTCAGTAAGTAGCCGTGGAATAAGCGGGATAATGTACAGCGAGCTGGTCATTGTTGTGAAAGAAAACCCTTTTGGGCGATGAGAGACCCCTCCGCGTCGCAGCATCGCCCTGTCGGGGGTTCTTTCACAACAATGACCGGCTCGCTGTACATTATCCCTTACTTGTTTGACTGTAAAACGTCCGTATTCAGTAATGAATAATAATCAAGTTAAATGTCTTTTGGATGCGTAATATTTATGTTTCACGAACAGTGTGGTGTTAAAATGCTTTACCAGGTTTTAGGCATAGTAACAGGGGGAGACCAGCAAGTCAGTCAGGACCAGCAGCTGGTCATCTGTGAACTGCTGCTTATGTTGCTGCCAGTTGTCGTGGTGAGTCCGTCGGAAGTTTGACAGAGTTTTCTTCACAGTCATCTGGAAGGCCACAAACACAATAATGATGGCTATTTTTTTCCATTTTTTATTCAGTGAATATATATACACTGTATATATATATATATATACACTGTATATATATATATATATATAAATATTGTAACAGTAAATAATTGACATTGCACAGGTTTTGTTGACAACAAGAGCTAGGCAATTGGGGACAAAAATGAGGTTGAAAAATAATTCCACTGCAACAGTATAAAGTGATAAGTACACATACTTCAATGGGTTGTGTGTCATTCAGGTGAGCACTCAGGTCCATCAACAGCTGGGGCATCCAGGTGGGCACATCATACGGGCTGGAGAGAATACAAGCACTCAACCCGAGAACACCTGCATGGCGCCGCATAAGGTCTACAAAAACAACAGGAGGGATTCCATTAAAATGAGAATATTGAGTGTATCATCACATATTCTACCTAGACAATTGCTTACCAGCAGAGGGTATAGTGTCCACTATAGAGCCGAGCTCCCTCTTCCTCTTCTTAGGCAAGCGAGTCTTGCAGAGAGCCTCGAAATGTGCCTGCATGGGGGCGTCCATGGACAGGAAATTGCACTGAAGGAAGCCGCTGAGTGTGGTGGCGGCCATTTCTCTTACCTAGAAAACAAAGGCAGAAACATAGACTGTATATAAGAGGTGGATGTAGTCACCGTGATGTCACCCACTGGTTTGTGTCAAGCTTCGAGTTCTGCATTTTGGCCGTCGCCATCTTGGTTTTTGGCCATCGCCATCTTGTTTTTTTGCAACCAGAAGTGACACGAGAGGGTGGAGCTAAGTACAACCGGATGCGGAATAAGACATTTTTAGGCAACAAAAAAAGGTTATAATTAACTTTCATGAACTGCAAAGACACTGTGAAAGGGTTAAAGTTGTAAGACGAAAACACTGACAACTCCCAGACCGGACAACGGCGTGGTAGTGACCTGTCAATCACAAGGTAGCCACGCCCTAAAGCATACCCTGCTTTATGGTCTATTTGACTCTAAATGGGACCATAATTTACTAAATGAACATCATGCTGTATTGAAGAAGACTTGAAACTAGTGATTGAGATCATAAACTCATGTTTACTGAGGTAATAAGTCAAGTGAGAAGTAGGGTCAATTTTTCATTGACTTCTATACAATCAGACTTCTTTTTGCAGCCAGAGGAGTCGCCCCCTGCTGGCTATTAGAAAGAATGCAAGTTTAAGGCACTTTAGCATTGGCTTCACTTTTCAGACCCACTGGGCAGAAAGAGGAGATGGGAAAGTGTAAGTTCAAAGTGTATTGTGTCATTATAGTGCAGTATTAATTACAACACACATTATAATGTATGGATTAAATAGCTGATTATTCTGGGACTTGCTGGCAGTAATTAACATAATAATGTCCTGAAAGGAACAAGGAAGCAATTGACAAGCTAAAGCGGACATTGTTTACATCATCTGTTACTTGGATACTTGAAAGATATTTTATACTACATTGTAATTCCATAAGCTTTAGAATGTAAAGTGCCCCTCATTGAACAATACAAAATTAGCCTTAAGGCTAATATATACAATAAAAAGAGAACACGGTCGTTCCTGAGTCACCCAAAGATGGAGGGGCTTGGATTTTCCATATATCATACAGTCACAGGTGTTCTAAAAGTTCATCATATATTCTGGCCATCATGGCGTAATCTAACTGGAGTAGCATCTCTGTCTGGTATTTTTTTACTGCCCATACGAACACACAAGCTCCATCACCTTACTGACAACCTCTTGCTGCACTGTATAAGACATACCAATGTCATTAGGCAGGGTGTTCCACTAGTGTGTACACTGGCCAGCTGGATGGAAATAGCAGCCAGCTGGGGACTGGGGGTGGATGCGTGTGTGTGGGGAAGCGTCTCTATAATGTGAGCTAAAATGGTCTTTTGCACATTTTATGTCTCTTTTCTCAGTGGAATTCTCAGCAGGAGAGGTAAACTTTTAAATGGGTATCATACAGATCTTTGAGCAGCGTTCTCCAGAGGAAAGGCTTTTAGATTAAGTAAGACTACTGGGGCAAATGGGTTACAGCTTTCCTCTTAGATGTACTTTTAAGTTACAATGTTTTCTGTTTTGTATAAATAATATAGCAGATTTTTTTCTCTCTTAAAAAGGTAGATCCCTAATGAGTTACGCTTGGTGTTTTGTGTGACATAGGTTACTTAGCAATATAATAAAAGAAAGGGGTCACTGACTGCATGCATAAAATGTGTCTTGGCACCAGTGTCAGCTAGTCAAATTCTGTGAACATATGTATTTGTCTAATAAAGGCGATACTGAAGAAATGAGAGCAATGAAAGCATCACATCGCAGAGGCCTATAAAATCAGGCTTAGGTTAGTTTAAGAGGCCAAATAAAAATGGCTACTTCCATCCATCCCCCACTTCTCCTTTGTCTCTACTCCATCCCTCTCCCTCTCATCCTCCTTCAATCTGAACGTTATCTCCATAGCAACAGATTACTGCAGCCTGTGGTTTCCATAGCAACAGCTAGAGGACTGGAGGGTGGTGGTGGGGGGGGGGTTTCAGTGGAGAGCCAGGAGGAGAGTGCTGAATCACTACAGTGAAGCTGAAAGACAGTAAGACTGCCTGCTGGCTACAGATGCACCGATCCGACTTTTTCAGTCCCGATACCGAGACCTGGATTTTGGGTATCAGCCGATACCGAGTACCGATCAGATACCAGTGTTTAATTAAGAAGCTGTATGCCTCACTGTGTGGAAGTGACTGGGATCATTCTTTTATGTGTAAGGCAACATCAGACTTGACTTAAACATTGCTTTCCTAATTTTGTAAAACAAAATGTAACTAATAAATACATAGATATATATTTATTGCATTGTCATTTATTATTAAAATAATAAATCGTACGCCAGCAACTTCAAAATTGACAGGAATTACAATGAAAGTGTAAACCATCTTAATGCAGCAACAAATTGGTCAAAACTTAAACAGGAATTAAAATTCCTGAATATAATGTATAGTATATACTGTAGATATTAGGGGTGTCGCGATATACCGGTATTGACGATAACCTTGATATTTAAGAATGAAATATTAATATCATGTAAATAATACACATATGATAATATTGTGTGAATAATCGCCTCTTGAATCACATTTTTGTACAGTTATGGTTACAGACTCTCTTTCCACCTCCCTACATTCGTTTTTTTGAGTGTAATTAATTTGCTAAAAGAGACAAAACACACAATAAACAAAGTTAAAGATTAATTTGACAGAATTAATTCATATCGTTATTGTGAATTCTTTTGGCCACGATTATCGTGTAGTGAAAATCTGATATCGAGACAGCCCTAATACATATAAAATTGAATTGAATAGATTGGTCCCATTGTCACTGATAACCGATCCAGCTATTTGAGACAGTATCGGCCCGATATCCGGCATCGGTGCCTCCCTACTGCTAGCATGAACAAGTATGTATTAGCCAATAACTTGACGATCATTATATAGTCAGACTGCCTTTATGTTTGTTCTTCTTCCAACCATCTCCAAGTGATGGTTAAGCCAGACTTTATTTAAGATTTATTGTTAAACAAATGAATGAAAGGTTGTTTTTACCTCAAGCTGCTCATCCTCCAGCAGTTGTACCACCAGTGCCCGGACGTCATCCACTGATTTCTGGTCATTCATGAAGGTGAACAGGTTGTAAAAAACCATGATCTGGAGGTATGTGAGCACCGTGTAACGGGCGTGCCAGGAGCTGCTGCCAGCAATCTGCAACACACAACAATAAAGCCATCCCACATCAATATCCTCTGAGCATTTTGTTTCACTAGAGGAACGGATCACGCCCTGGATGAGTCCTCTATTTAGCTTTTTTTGTAATGGAGCTCCTCTTTTAGGGAACACCACTCATTTTGAAAATGTACACAATATAAAACAAGTTACAACAGTTAAATCAGAATTTGTGAGCATGAACAAGTCGATCTCTGCATGTGTGTCATACCAGTTCACAGCTTGGAATTGTTCAGTTTCTAATCGACTTTACATATTATGTCGGTTATTTCTCTTTATTTTCATGTGGTGGATCTGAAAATCGCCAGGGAATTCTCCAGAATACTGGCACAGTTACATTTTTTCAGGTTTTATTCTCCAGCTGGGAGCTACACACTACTGTACTGACACAATATGTAACAGATTCATTTAAGAACGAATGTTCAGCAGGGCAGACTCAAAAATCTCATTCAGCCGTCATTCCTTTTGAACCTTTCATCTTTTTGCTTATTAACCTTACAGGTTAGAAGATGTGAGGGTCTGTAAAAAGCCCAGTCATGTGTGATGCAGGTGAAAAGTGGAATAACAGCCACAGCTGCCAGATGACTCACCTCCTGCAGGGCGCTGAGGACCATGGGGATCTGTTCTGTGTAAAGGAGTCCCTGAGACATCAGAGACAGACAGGTCTTTGCATCCCTCTTCAGTTCATCGTAACTGTCGTCATTCTCAACCGGAGCAATCTGGAACAGAGGACAGAGATAGGTTAACGGGGAGGCAGGCGTCATTTTAAGCCCCTGTATGGTATGATTGATATGATGACATTAGGCATTAAGATTTAAAGTCGGTAGTGATGAAGCTAGCGGATCAAAGCTATGAATTAATGAGTGTTTCACCTTGAAGAGCAGGGGAAGCAACCGTAGATGTTCTGGGACGGCAGTGGAGAAGGAGCGACCAGCACTTGCAATCAGCCACTTCAGCACTGTAGATATTTGAAGACAGGAATTTTTATGTTTAAAGAATGATCTCTGCTGTTGATTGTTTCAACCATTCCTATAATAACCAGTATTTATTGTGATATCATTCAGAGTAATGGTGATAGATCCTTGACGCACCTGTTTTGAGCAGCTTGATGGCTTGCGTCCTCTCATCCTGCTCTCCCACCTCATTCTCCTCAATCACGTGGTTCTGGATCTCCTCGTCGCCCTCGGTTAGAGGCTTCAGCTGCACCAGAATTCGCTCTGTGAAGTCCGAGATGCGCGGGGAGGTGGTTGGCTGAGTGTACGGCAAGTTGACATCGATCATGAAGATGTACGTGAGCACACTGAAAGGATACCAAATCAGTGAGGATTAGATGAGACACAAAAATACAGAAAGCATTTAAAAAAATAATGCAGTAATGGTTCATTCATGTTCACTAGGGGGAGTAAAAAGGACCTCACCTGCCAATGCGTTCCCGTACATTCTTGTAGACCTGTGTGAGTTTGGGCTCCAGGTATTGTAGCAACCTGTGGAGGAGCTCTGGAACGCGCCACTCCTGCTGAGCGAGGCCTCCCTGCAGCACATAGAGACGACTGGAAAGCAAAAAGAAGCGCAATCATCACAGTTTGTCAGTCACATCGACATCTGCTTCAGGCAGCAACCTTTCTACTCACCAGGCATCGACAAAGGAGCCCCCCTCTCCGTTGACTGGAGACTCCATTAGCATCTCAAACAGCCAGTAGAGCTTGCGCGGGTCTCTGCTCTCCTGTACGAGACAGAAACAACAGAGTCGTAAGGAGAGAAGGATGAGTGACACAAGTTTAACAAATGGAAAGATAAAGTCATTATTGGTATAAACAAAAAAAAAAAATCTTACACAGGCTGTGGCGATGCAGGTGCCCCAGTCTGCATATGTTTCTATTGTGATGTTGGACAGGGCAGTACGGAGCAGTGGACACAAGACCTCCCAAAGGTTCTCAACCTGCAAAAGAGCACAAGTGTATGTACTGTGTTTATTCGAAGATATATGGTCTGAAAGGACACTCAAAATTTGAAAAAACACCATCAGAAGCCAGGACATGATGAAATTATACGTAGTGTTTTTATTAATATTATATGAATTCTATGACTTTTCCAATGTGGAACATCTAGCCACCTTACTAAGTGAGAGTTTAAATTCCGTACCTTTGAGTAGCTCCAGTGCTTGCAGCCTCTGATCAGTCCAGAGATGATCTCCGCGACACAACGCTGCTTGCTCTCATGGGTGTCGGCCACCAGGCGCTCCATGTGTGGCCGCAGCAGGGGGAGAAAGGCGTCACTGAAATTGCGAAACAATCCCTGGACAGAGCAGGAGAAGGGAACAAATTAATTTCTTTATCGGCTGATTTTAGTTACCTTCTGCATTTAACGCTTATCACAGGAAATCTCACCTTGAACAAACAGAACCTGCGAGGGCTGAACTTGTCCTTGCCTTTACGATCCTCGAGAGAGAGAAACTCGATGAACTGGTTGATGAACACTGGGTCTGAGAAGTGGTCAAAGATGATCTGTTCCCGCTGTTAGGAAGGGCATGAAAACAAATTTTACTAGAGGCAGTTGAAATTACTTCACATTATTGAATGTGTTATATATTTTTCCTAGGGGGTATGCATGATTGTGCACAAACCTCTGTCATTTCCTCCCTGCTCAGGTTCTGTTTGGGCTGCTCCTCCAGTGGTGCATACATCATCAGTTTTCTAGAGAAAAATAATGAGGTGATGGTAAATAAAAACATGGTGAAAGACGCTGTCTGACAGATAACAATACAGATAAATATATCAAGACAGCAAAAGACAGTCAAGTAAAGGAAATAAGACATAAAATGAGAACCTTGGCCAGGAGTAGTATCCCCAGTGGGTCTTTTCCACAAACGCACAGCCATCCCAGTCCTTCTGTGTGCGTGGCAGGCTGCTGCCGTTGTACTGGAGCCACTTGTTGTCTACACGGTCCCCTGCTACAATACCACTTAGCTCCTTCCCTCCACCTACCAAAGACGAGTGAGATGAGTTTTAGAGACTATAATAAGGGCGCTTTCACAAGCCAACATTTAGTCAGTTTTAATCAAACTCTGGTGCGGTTCAACCCCTGGTGTGGTTCGTTTGGGCAGTTGTGAACGCATTATTCGTACTCTGGTGCGGACCAAACAACCAGTCCGAGACAGCTTGTGAGAGGACCGTCTCCAAGCAAACCAAAACGCAGGCTGCCAGAGATTTGTTGAGATGGACACAGGTAAATGTTAACATGAGTGGGAGAGGACTGAGTTGGACTTCTGAAGAAGTCCAAGTCATTCCAATGTTTGCTTGACATCTGGGCGGAAGACAACACACAGAATATGCTAAATAAAGTCCACTAAAATAATGACGTTGATGAAATCATTCAAGATAAACTGAAGAAGAAAGGATTTGTGTGCACAGTAGATCAGTGCCGAGTCAAAATGAAAAAACAGCAATATATCAAAGTCCGTGATTCCCTGTATAGCAGTGGCAGCTCTCGAGACGAAAAAGATAAATTTGCTCTTTTGTACACACCCCTCAGCAAATTATTTTTTTTTGATCTGGTCCGCTTTAATTTGTGCACTGTGAAACCAAACCAGACTAAATAGAAAACAATCAACTTCACTGTGATTGGGACCAGCCAAACGGACTACGGCTTGTGAAAGCACCCTAAGAAACACAAAAACTGTTATATTCATCCACAGGA
>CAKAKR010057693.1:178649-192300 GCA_916700685.1 Adelosebastes latens | reverse complement strand
AATATATCAAGACAGCAAAAGACAGTCAAGTAAAGGAAATAAGACATAAAATGAGAACCTTGGCCAGGAGTAGTATCCCCAGTGGGTCTTTTCCACAAACGCACAGCCATCCCAGTCCTTCTGTGTGCGTGGCAGGCTGCTGCCGTTGTACTGGAGCCACTTGTTGTCTACACGGTCCCCTGCTACAATACCACTTAGCTCCTTCCCTCCACCTACCAAAGACGAGTGAGATGACATGACATGTTGAGATGGACACAGGTAAATGTTAACATGAGTGGGAGAGGACTGAGTTGGACTTCTGAAGAAGTCCAAGTCATTCCAATGTTTGCTTGACATTTGGGCGGAAGACAACACACAGAATATGCTAAATAAAGTCCACAAAAATAATGATGTTTATGAAATCATTCAAGATAAACTGAAGAAGAAAGGATTTGTGTGCACAGTAGATCAGTGCTGAGTCAAAATGAAAAAACAGCAATATATCAAAGTCCGTGATTCCCTGTATAGCAGTGGCAGCTCTCGAGACGAAAAAGATAAATTTGCTCTTTTGTACGCGCCCCTCAGCAAATTATTTTTTTTTGATCTGGTCCGCTTTAATTTGTGCACTGTGAAACCAAACCAGACTAATAGAAAACAATCAATTTCACTGTGATTGGGACCAGCCAAACGGACTACGGCTTGTGAAAGCACCCTAAGAAACACAAAAACTGTTATATTCATCCACAGGAACACTTGACAAACAAAACCTGATGATTCTTACAAAGCTCTGAGGGGCTGACGGGGACTTTCTTATGCGGCCTCTTTATTTGCTTCATTATCCCTGCCACGGCTGATATCGCCACCTAATGGAGAAAATAAGACATGTCAAACAAAATGGCCACAGGAAAGACTGGAATGCATCTATATGCTGTAGAATCACAGCACTGCTACTACATGTCTCATAATGTGTGTGTGTGCCACACCTTGCGGACATAGAGAGAGTCATGGTTGAGGCTTTTGACAAAGAACGTAACAGCAGGTGGTGGGAGTTGGTGGTCATCTCTCAGCAGCAATGACAGGAAGCCGATTGCAATGTGTTCGAACTTCCAAGGCCTAGAAATGTTAAACAAAGCAGGTGTTACAGACTAGTAAATTCATATAAATGGGATTTGATGAAGTAAATATGAAATTAACTAACATGTTCCTGTTGTTGAGGAAGTCCAGCAGATCACCAATGAGCTGTTTGTATTTCCTACAAAAAAAATAGAACAGTATTAGTATTTTATGCAACCAAACCTATCTTGTTAAGGTTGTATGCAGAGTAAACACATCCTCTAAACAGATGGATTATGTGTCAGTACTTTGAAGATTTTAAGTCTTAATATTCTGCAGGGCCAAAAGAATATAATGTGAACTGGAGACTCCAAATTGAGCCATTTTATATCAAAATAGTGGCTCAAAGAGGGGGAGCCGAATTCAAGAGGAGGTTTTTGTTGTGGTTATGATTCTTTGTCTTGTTCCTGATGTGAACTTACTCAACAGACTCGGAGTTCTTGAGCTCCTGCCTCCTCAGACCCTCTGCTGCTTCTTCCTCTGGAGGAACAGGCTCTTTGGGAACAGGGTTTCCAGTGATCATCAGTTGTTTGGCCACAGCACAGCACTCAGCGGGGATCTAAAGGGATGAAAAAGATAAAACATATAGTAACAGGAGAGACTTCAGAGACCAGGTCCAAAGCACACTGGAGAACACGGATTTAAGGCAATCAACTTAGAAAACTAACGTTTCGACGCCAACTGTGTCTTCATCAGAGTCAAACCGATCTGAGACTCACATTCTCTTAAATAACCTCGGCTAGCTGGGAACTGATTCAGCATAGGCTGGAAAAATGGAGTTGGTTTGACTCTGATGAAGACACAGTTGGCGTTGAAACATTAGTCTTCTAATTGCCTTAAATCCGTGTGCTCTAGTGTACTTTGGACCAGGTCTTTGAAGTCTCTCCTCTTACAAGATTGTCCTATTCTGTGAGCACCGGACAGGCCTACTATTCCTTGTGAAATGGTTGAAGCGCGTCATTATTACAGTTATTTAAACTTAATTAAAATTGTAAAACAATGATGAGTATTAAACAAGCATTTACACTGAAGACAGTAGGCTTCACGAAAAACTAGGGTCCTACACATGCATTCCTAGGACTGCGGTCCTGAAACTGCAGCTTCCTCTATTGCAGGAACATGCTACTCAGAATATTACTGACATGTAATGTAAAATTGTTGAATCACTGTTAAATCATCTGCTGAATAATTCAAAAGGGGCTTTGCAACATTTGACGTGAGAGAAGGTTCAGACTGTCCATTCATAAAGATTAGAAAGCCGTGGGGTGTCTCAATTTATTGAGATATGCTATGTTAGAAACTGGTTTTGACTAGATTTGTTAAGAGAAGACAAGATAGCTGAGAGGAGCCATGAACTCTTTATGACCTTGTTTTCTTTGCAACTTTGCTATAACTTCAGAATTTTTTATTTTTAATTCAGTGTAATTGGGCCTATGCAATGAAGCTCAAAATCATATTTTTAATGTTTTCATGCCTTAATATTTGGGAATTAATACAATTTCACCATATATTTTCAATAAAAAAAGTAAGAAATCCTACAATACTGGTCTTCGATATGGATTATGTCACTCAGAGCTAACCTAACCTATATTATCTGTATTATTGAGTTTCTACTATCATAGGTAGGCAGATATCACAATTGCCTGTGATTCTATGATCAATCTGTGAAAGTGTTCTTAGTGCTTTTTCTTACAGAGTAGTCGACGCCGATGGTCTCATACTGCCGATGGATTTTGTCTGCGAGGTCATCGAAGAGCCGCACAATGGAGGGCTTCTCCAGAGACATGGCTGAGCTGAGGCCAGAGCGTACGACGGCGGGCCATGTCAGAGCAATGCACTCCCAGTCGTGCAAATTGGCCAGGCACACTCCGCTGTGATTCCCCAGAAGACAGTACAAGGCACCCTGGAGACGTACAGAGTTAATGAGAAAATATTAAAAATTGTAATTCTTGAAAGTGTAAAACTTTTTGTTTCTATGTTGTAGAGCAACATAGGACTGTCATACTTTGAACTGCTGCTGTGTGACACTGCTGTTGTCTGGGTTGAGAAACTCTAGGACATGGGGGATCAGATCTCTGCAGCAGAAATTGTAGGTTCCCAGTGCAGTGTACAACACATTTTGAGCTCTGCTGCGTACCTGGAAGGAAATAAAAAGTACCATTTACTTAATGTGTAATAAGAACACTAGTCAAAATGTATTTTTGATTCATGATGTGTAACAGGAAGCTAATAAATGCCTTGAATATGATGTAGATAATGCACTGCTGTGGAGTGTCCTGTTGAACTCACTTGACTGTAGGTGCTTGTGGAAAGCCTCAACAGATCTCTCATCAGCTCCTGGTGAATGCTCCTGTACTGACACCCTTCCACTGTCAGCTTTCGCAGCTGATAAGATACAAAGATTCAAAGTTATAAACGGCAAAAATACAATGATACCCAATAAAGTAATTTCTCTATTTAAGGACATACCTCATGCTGGAGCATGACTCTGTCTATCAGCAGAGCTCTGATGTGCTGCTTTCTGCCGTGAAGCTGCGAATACAACGGCAAGGCATTATACACTGTGAATTGTCAGTTTTAAACATAGGATGTAATATCAGTATCACTAATGTATTTGATGTAAGCGTTGGGGAGAGAGTGCATGGTTTTTAACCTCTTCCCAGGATAACAGAAGTACAAAAGCACAACAAAATGTTAGATTTCTCACTCTGTTTTCCATTGATTTCTTCACAAGGTTGAAGCTCTTCCAGCGGGAGTCAAACTCGTGTTTGTGAGAACCTTTGAAGTGCAACAGGTCGCTGATAATCTGAAAGGTAGCGCAGACAAAAATATTGATTAGTGATGGGTGATAGCTGGCAGAGACTTTGAACGATTCAAGATGGAAAACATGATTCAAATAAATTCAGGGATAACCTATGTCTACACAATGTCCCATGCAGCATATAATAATGCACTGCTCCACTGTTGCTTTCCAAAAGATATCATGTGAGTGTATCAGCAAATGTTTGTAAAGGGTGGCAAAGTGCAACAGGGCAAATTAGCCTGAACCCTGGTACTGTATTGGCATATTATTCAACACAAACAAATAAGAGTATCCAGGCTATCGTGTTACTGCCAGCCTACCTTGATGATGGAGAAAAGAGACTTGGTGTCATCTTCAGAGTGCTCCAGGATGTAATCTGCAAGAAGAAGTAAAGGAACTCAGATGGCAGGACGGAGACCTACATTATACTGTGAGCTTGCCTGTTAAGATGAATGTGACTACAACATGGTTAGGGATGTAGCTGTAGAACAAAAAAAAAAAAAGACCACAAGTCGAAGAGAGAGTATAACCGAACACTTACGCAGCAGCTGTCTCATCACTTTACAGACGGCATCTCTGTAGTTCTCTCTGGACTCATCTGCAGGTAGAGATAATATTACAGTGTCAGATTATACTCCAACAATCCCTATGGTTTAAATGCCTTGTGAGCGAAACTTTTATCATCCAACAGTTCTTAACACTAGGACCGCCAGGCTCTTTAGGGGTACTTTAGGGGTACTAAAAACAAAAGGCGATCGTGCTTTCGCAGTACTGGCTCCCCGTCTCTGGAACAGTCTTCCAATTGATATTAGATCAGCAGACTCGGTCACAATTTTTAAATCCCGTCTAAAAACCCACTTTTATAAAATTGCTTTTCAATCAGATGCATTTTAGTCTTTTGTATGCTTGTGTGCACATGTATATATATATGCATATGTAACTGTATGAATATGTATATGCTTGTTTCTTTTTTTTTTTTTTCCATCCTATTGTTTTTATTTAATTATTTATGTTTCAGTGTATTCTGTTGTACGTTATATGAATTGCCTTGGAAAGCACTTTGTGCTTTGTGCTTGAAAAGTGCTATACAAATAAACTTATTATTATTATTATTACCTTATTGTCAATACGGATGTCATCCTCTATTTTTGCTGCAAAACAAATCTACCTACGGGGACAAATAAAGTCACCTGAACCTGAACCTGAACCTACAGCCTTAGTTTTTTTTTCATTATTATTTAGGTGCTGGGTCATCAAAAATGTTGAGGAAACAGAAGTGCTGGGTTCTTTATTTTATTTATTTTAATATATGTTATTGCTAAGCTGTGTCCAAATGTTTGAGGTTCTCAGACCAGCTAAACTGAGAAGATTTCACTCCTATTTTACTACAACAATAAGTGTAAGGATGGTGATATCGCCTCAAGTTTCACCCTCTCTACCATGCTTACTTCCCATTGCCCAAATTATAGAGCAACCACGATATATTCGGATGGGACACCAAAGGACAAAAATCTCTTAAACCTGCAGTAGGCAAAATGTTTTTGGCATCATTGGGCAAAAAAATTCCATAATAACCTTTCAGCATATTGTCATTCAAGTGCTCTGAGAGAAAACTAGACTTCTGCACCTCCTCATGGCTCTGTTTTCAGGCTTTATAAAAACTAGCCCGTGACGGGAGACTTTGGCCAATCACAGGTCATTTCAGAGAGAGAGAGAGCGTTCCTATTGGCTGTTCATTCAACGGAGGCAGCTACTTGCAAGCTCCGATCAAACGGTCAAACTAGGCAGCGCTGATCAAATATGAATCAATATTCTGTTTCTGTAATGTCTAACATCTTGTAGTGTTCTGTTGCTGTAGTGTACTGTAAAATGAGAAAGTTTACTCCGGCTGGTATGCGGTGCTTGGTATTTCCTCAACTGATCTCAACATAGCTGCCGGGTCACAAACTTTCTCATTTTACAGCTAAACCGTACACTACAAGATGTTTCTGAAAACATTTGAGGCGAGAAATAGGCATTACAGTTACAGAATATTGATTCATATTTGATCAGCACTGCCTAGTTTGACTGTTTGATTGGAGTTCGCGAGTGATTGACAGCTGCTCAAAGACGGCAGGCTCCAGGTTGGTTCTGATTGGTTGGTTTCTTTCGGTCTGTGAAATCTTGCAGATGCCATTAGGAGCACCGGAGGAGACAGAGGCACATGCTTTTTTTTTTTTTTTTTACAGATTATCTTTCTCATGCACTACTGTCAGAATATAAAGACGGTTTTATAGAATAACTTTTTTATATCATATTTGCTCCAATTCTAACCACTGCAGCTTTAATGGGTCAGTTGGGTCATATAACTATATTGGAGAGGTCTAACATGAATTTCTTTTTCAGGTCATAGGTACTGCTATATGTAAGACAATAATGGATTCTCTTTTGAACGATAACCTATATATTACCCTTGAAATAGGCCACAGACACTATAAATACACAGAACAAACAAACCTGACCTACGATGACCGCAGATAATGCCACATGCAGCTACCTAGCAACCTTAAGCATCTATACCTAAATTCGACCTCCTATGTCTACAAGTGTGCCGCGACACGTGGCGTGCATGCAGAGTGAAACTTAGCAACCTTTATGGTCTAATGGACTCCAATGAGTCTATCCTATAGATCAGTGAGGAGTTGTATTCAGGTCATGTATCTCTATCTGGGTACCCCTTGTTCCTTGTTTGCACATGATAAAAGAGAAAACCCGACAAAAAGTCGACATGTAAGCGTCACCAGTACTTCCTGTCTACCGTATATTTCTGAGCAACAGCCTATTGCCTCTCAATTGCAGCTACATGTGCAGATGCATCTCTCTTTGCACTGAGTATCAGCAGCAGTATCAGTATCTGAATCAGTATCAGCAGATTTGCAAATACCCTCCATCTTCTTCTCAGCCTTCATTGACCTATATTCCTGCGATGATCAGGTCTCAATCACCCACAGGTTTCACAGTCGTAAGCCTCATTAGTCTGGCATCTTGAAGGATTTCACAATAGGCGCACTTAGCGCTTGACTGCTGATAAGTCAGTGTGTTAATATTGGTAATGACCGTGTGTATGGAGTTGCTTATCGCATGCCTTACAAATAGAGGGACACCAATGATGAACAGCGTCACAGATTAGGCTATCTACCATGTTTACGATGGAGTTAATCTGTAAAGTAGTTAAAGGTGCATTGTCTTTTAAACACACAAAACTACATAAAGTAGCATGATTGCCGTATGCTTGTATGCTATAGTTGATTACGTTTTACTGCCTTTTCTTTCACGAGATTCAATTTTATCTCTTGATGTTCTAAACCTTGCTGACCTATATATTTCCACAGCAATATGTTCTCATCAAAGCATCCAGCAGTTAATCCCCCTCCCTCCCGACACACACACGTTACTACCCACACCTGGTAAACACCATGGAGACACATTCTCATTAGCCATCGCAGCAGAGAGACCACCGCCGTGACACACAGCCAGCGAAGACCTAATTAAGAGCAGCTTTAGCGAGACTTAAAGGGACTGTTTGTAACTTTTAAGCGTATAAATGTACCGGGTCGGGACACATGCGCGCTCGCATATGCGCGCTCGCATGTGGCCTGCGTCCCCGCTCCTCTGCCTGCTTGCCTTCACTCAGACAGCGCGCGCGTTCTCGCGTACTCGCTCCACCTCTAGACCTCGCCAGTATATCTTTACATACTGATGAAACTTACATGGATGGTATACGTGACCCATATTTGAGTTTGTAGGGCGTTATGTAGACCAAGTGTTTTACGATTTGGGTCATGGGGAAAGCTCTGACACATCACATCTATGAGAAAAGTGGGCCATTTCATGACCCAACGACACACACAAACCTTATCCTGGAATAACACACACATTGGTATTGTAATTGGACAGATATTATATAGAGCATAACAGCCGTGTCATGGAGTAAAATGATGTGTGTGGCAGTAGTAAAGGTTGTAAAATTTCCTGTCCAGGTAGGATAAGTATTACATTAGTATGTGCACATGAGAGTTCGTCTCGTTCGACAGTTTTCACTGTGACTTTGGTTTAATTCTTTGACCCATTTACAGCAACAAGGCAGGATGGAGCTTGTTAACTCGCTGTTGGTCGGAATCACTGATATCACTTTGACTCATTTAACGTGTGTTATTTCTTTGGAAAGCTAATTTGCCATGAAACGATTCCACAAATAATGAAAAGAAGAAAAAGAACGTGTTGCTTAGATGGAGAAGTAAATGTGATGCTGTTAACGTTTATACACATTTGCATTTTCTATCTGGATTACAAGCAATGGTAATATTAATGTTTTAGTTGTAGAACCATATAGTTTCTTTAATGATAATATGTATTTATAGTAGGGTTATCTATCTCAGTTTTAAAGCGAGAGTGAAGATACTGGCATCATATGAAACTAGAAAACCCAAAGAATCCATTGGTACCATGTCATTCTAGTTTGTTGCAAAGGACCCTAGATAACGCTCCAAACTTGCATATTTTTTATGCTAAATGCTGTACCTGTGAGGGTTTCTGGACAATATTTGTCATTGTTAATTGATTTCCCATAATAAATATATACATACATTTGCTTAAAGCAGCATATTTGCCCACTCCCATGTTGATAAGAGTATTAAATACTTGACAAATCTTCCTTTAAGGTACATTTTGAACAGATAAAAAGTGTACGATTAATTTGCGATTAATCGTGATTAAATATTTTAAGTGACTGACAGTCCTAATTTATATTTAATGGGTATTTTACAGAAACTTTTGTTGCATTGGATGCTCCAACAACAGCAAACGTTGTGCTTTGTTTTGGTAATCATATTCAGACCTAAAATATACAGCTATGGTTTGGAAGTTTCATTCATTCACTGTCAGTCTCTTTACTTTCCATGATGTGATGATTTATATCTACATATCTATGAAACTATGATCCCTATGGACCACTGCTCAGAGTAATCACACAACATTTCATTCAGAAAGTTAATGATAATATGACAATGACCACATGAAAAGCATTAATGCGGTTAATCTTTTGATTATGTTCTCATTTAGTTTTTTGTTTTAATGTAAACTTGCTATTTAAATCACCCCAGTAAAGAACCTTACTTCCATCAAACTTGTCCAATTAAAAGAAAATGTTAAACGTATAATTTTTTAAGTGCATTCAATGACAAATAAAGCTAAAGCCATTTAAAGTCTTTTCAAATATATTGACAAAGGTTAAAGCGGAACTACGCCTATTTTAAAAGTTCATATATATTATGCCTATGGACAAGACAGTCTTTAGATTATTAGCATATTATAACTATTAAAGAAGCAACCATTCTGCCATAGAGCTTCACCTTGAAATGAAAACGGTGTGTCTCTAATACAATTATAGAAATCTTTATGAATTTACATTCAGTCAACACTCACCTTCTCTTCACACTTCCTGTCTCTCCTGCAGTTCGCACACCTTTCCCTCATCTCAGCAACAATAGGTGGAGGAAGGCAGCAATTAGTTTTTCCTTGTCAATGGTTGACTGAGGTTTAATGTTCTATTCAGAATGAAGTACCATTGAATTTATTATTAATTCATTAGTATTTATTCACCATTTATTCACAAACATGTGCAAGGTTGTATCCTTTATTTCCAGTCAGCTTCTGAATTGGTTTTTTTTAAGAAAGCCTAGATTTACACAAAAGCCTGCACGTCATTATCTGTCTCTGAAGAAACGAGTCTCATCCGTCTACGCTTCTAACAAATTTCAATGATGAACTATTAACAACAAATGTCTCTCTTTTTGTCATAATCCTCATGAAAAACAACTGAAGATTGCTTAACATGAAAATGATATCAAGTCAGTGAGAAAGGCCATGGGTACAGAGGTTTGTATAAACTCTGGCTCCTAACAGAAATTCCCATTTATGAACTCCAGCGATAAATCACTAATCAGGGAAAATCTTTCCCTGCAACTCAGAGTAAACTTGTGCTTTATGCCTATCGAGGGAGTTCTGGCTAACATTTGGGCCCATGTGACTTCAGACCTCTTCTAGTTGAACCTGTCCATAACACTCCCCCAGTGGATTGCCTCACCCCAGCCAGCCGCTGTGATGACGCGAGAGGGCCGCTGACAGCTTGTCACCTCCCAGCAGCATCTCTGGCAGAGAGCTGGCAGGATGCGGATGTCCTGACTGCTGATCTGTGCTCCAATATTAGCATGCTTCTCCATAATATGGAAGATTATCTAACACAATCAGTCAGTGGCGCTGTACGTCATTGAAATTTGACATTTTCTTATTAAATACAATGATTTTATTAATTCTAATAGCATTGAGGACATTTATGGTCAGATTGTGTGCGCAAAACAAAAAGTTTCATGTGACAGGAAATGTTTTCCAATCATCTGAGTTCTTGGAAAAA
The DNA here is from genome assembly GCA_916700685.1 of Adelosebastes latens. Classification (NCBI taxonomy): domain Eukaryota; kingdom Metazoa; phylum Chordata; class Actinopteri; order Perciformes; family Sebastidae; genus Adelosebastes; species Adelosebastes latens. The sequence goes on along the minus strand of CAKAKR010057693.1, from coordinate 181,954 downwards.
AAACTTCACAAACTGTCTTCGTGAAGTCAGCTGCTGATCATTATGCATTCCAAAGTAACATTTAATTTGATAAACAATGCTTCCCAGTCATGCATATGTGGGATCGTTCAGTCATGAAATCCCTTTGTGTGTGTGTTTGTGGAAAAATGGATCAGGGGTCTCAACAGGGTCCAAAACCACCTTAAAATTAATAAATTAAATAATTCAGTGGAAACTGAATGATTGCATGTGCTTTGTTTTACTCAGAACTGGCTCTGCCACCGTACTGAACTAGTTCATACTCATCGGTGTTTATTAGGGCACTCAGATTTCCTAGAAGCTACGGAGCCTTGATAATCCACTGATTTTAACACACTTACTTTGGTGCGGTAACTGCATTACAGCTGGAGTTATTGCTGCAAATGGGACGCGCAAGCTTTGAACAAACAGAGTAGTTACATGCCTGTCCAAATCAATCAGTTCATCACTTCGGGCTGACTGCAGGATAAGCACTTCATTACATTCCAGATGAGGGACACTGGTATGACGCTGTAATGACTCCAATAGATCCTTCTAGTACACGGCAGTGCTTATAGGGCTCAGACCCCAGCTGATAGTTTACCCTTAATCCAACCAAGACACTTGAATGACACCTCAACTCCTTCTCCGTACACTTAAGCTCATGTAAGTCCTTACACTATCACTCTCATTTCAACACCTTTCATTGCTCACACTATATTTTATCCCTTTCCTATCATTCCAACACTTCAGCTGCTCCTTCACACAAAGCTATAAGCCAGCAATGCAGTTTATCTTCCAGCCATTTATCAAGCAATGCTGTTCAGCTCCACATGAATCAATTTACTTCAGTTTACAGCTTTTTGAGCAACGCGGTTAAGCTCCATCCAGCTGTGCAGTTCAGCGCCAGTATTAAAGAAAAAAGATCTAGTTTATTATAAATTAGGCCTGTCAATCGATAAAAATATTTCATAGCGATTAACCGCATGATTGTCCATAGTTAATTGCAATTAATCGCACAATTTTTTATCTGTTCAAAATGTACATTAAAAGGAGATTTGTCAAGTATTTAATACTCACTTAAAACTTGGGAGTGGGCAAATATACTTGCTTTATACAAACGTTTATTATTGGAAATCAATTAACAACATAAAACAATGACAAATATTGTCCAGAAACCCTCACAGGTACTGCATTTAGCATAAAAAATATGCTCAAATCATAGCATGGCAAACTCAAGCCCATCAGGCAACAACAGCTGCCAGTGTGTCAGTGTGCTGCCTTGACTATGACTTGCCCCAAACTGCATGTGATTATCATAAAGTGGGCTGGTCTGTAAAGGGGAGACTCGTGGGTACCCAGAGAACCCATTTTCATTCACATATCTTGAGGTCAGAGGTCAAGGGACCCCTTTTAAAAATGGCCATGACAGTTTTTCCTCACCAAAATGTAGCATAAGTTTGCAGAGTTATTTACCAATGGATTCCTTAGGTTTTCTAGTTTCATATGATACCAGTATCTTCACTCTAGCTTTAAAACTGATCCCGCTACAACCTTCGAAAAATTGATTGCGTTAAAGAAATTAGTGGCGTTAAAATGAAAGAAACGTTATCGCGTTAACTTTGACAGCCATATTATGAATGTTCCGATGTTTTTACTTATTCCTACATACCTTGGAAAATTGAAAAATAAGTGAGAAGTCATTGAGAAGATTTTCCTGAACACCACAGTGTTGATTATTACACAACTGTGAAGCGACTCCATGGAAAAAAGATGATGAAATGTGAACATGCTGTTCTCTTTGCTGTGAGGATCTTGTTTGTGAGATCTACCAATATGCTGAGGACCCGTCCCTAAATCTGCTCCAACTGTCTAAGACAAGAGCATGTGTTGTTTCTCCTATTCAGCCCATGACAAACAGAATCATCTGAGACACATTAATTCTTCTGTTAAGACAGCAGATGACTGAAGCTTAAAACTTATAGATGTATTGGCCTGTTGTGCCAGTCTCTCTAGTATTGGTCAGTTAGCTTTTGTAGTCTCTAGTTTGATTTTTAATATCTATTCATTGTGTTTCCCTATACTCACAGTCCTGATCATGACTTTATTTTTCTTTCCTGGAAAGGAGAAGGAAGGACGATACAACTTATTATTATTACTGCTATGAATAATAGCAAATTTTCCTCCTAAGAGCTATCAAGTTGAACTGTGAGGATAAGAAGACCTACACTGCCCCCAAGTGGACAATCAAGAGAATCAACACTTTTTTTTCACAGATTCACAAACGAGGCTGAATAATAATAATAATAAAAATTATCTTGAAAGCCAAATTAGGGTTGTAAATCATGCTAGCCGGGCCCACATACCTGGAAGTCAGCCTGTAGTTCAGAATATGTAATGGTGGTAATTAGTATGAAGTTGTGATGGAGTAGTAGGGGATATACGCCTGAGAAGAAAATGAAGAATAGACTCAGGCCAGGTGCTCGCTCTTGGTCATCTTCCTCTCAGGTGCAGATCTAGTCCATTACAACTATCTCCACCACCTTCCCCACTTACAGCCAAAGATGAATATGAGGAGAGCCCTGGGAACAGTTTTACACGTCTTTACATGCATTCCCGCTTGAAGACATCGTCCATTGACCATAATAATCCCCACTGGCTAGCACTTTCACTTTATCAATGTCACTTTACCTTTATATACAGTACATACTGTTTTACAAATTGTTACACCTCTGTGTATATATATACATACATATTTATTACTTCTCTATTCATACTACATTCCTGTTTACACCTATGCATATATATATATATATATACATATATTTTTTTTAGTACTTCTCATTATCGCATACTATATTCCTGATTACACCCTTGTGTAAATATATTACTTCTCATCATGCATATACATACTACATCCTGTTTACATTCAGTTTTGCCATCTGAAATACTGTCTTCAACAAAATTACAAATTTACATTACTATTTTATATTTACTTATGTTTATATTTATTTTTTTATGTTACACCTCAGATTGTCATTTTGCTTTTACTTTTCTGATTTCTCCTTTTATATACATATTTTATGCGCATTGTTGAAGGAACCTGAAACCACATTTTCGCTGTCAATGACTGCTTTGTTGGAGTTGACAAATGACAAATAAAGAACCTTAAACCTTATTATACAAACCAGACAAAAGTGAGTAATCACTGGGACTCATTGGTGTTTTTCATTAGTCTTCTTTTACTATTAGTCAAGTTCTGCACCCCATGACCCTTGAGTGTAGACTCTGCATTATGTGAGAATGTA
>CAKAKR010057693.1:92070-178614 GCA_916700685.1 Adelosebastes latens | reverse complement strand
TTTAAATGACTTTACATTCTAAAGTAAAAAAAAAAAATGCAATTTTAAATGCAATTTAAAAAACATTAGATGAAGAAAGCTCTTGCCAAATCTGAACTTGACTTAGTCAGGATTTAGGACTTGTTTCATTTTAAACTATTGATATGAGTTTGTTGGCATCCAGCAGCTATCAGCCCTGTGCCAGGGTTTTACCTCCATGTAAATCAAAGCTGAGATCCCAATAGAGACATGTGAGGCCCCCAAGGTCAGAGAAGCCTGCAGGGGCCCTGCTCCCATCCATTCATGCTATCTATCACATAGCCTATATTCATGGAACCAAGTTGACTTTGCAGTTGAGTACACACATGTACACCATATAACCACTAGGTGGTAGGCTTTAATTGATGATACTAACAGGTTGGACGTATACTAATATAAATAAATACAGGGGATTTTTGCTGATGTTCAGATTTAAATATTTAGTTTATGGCTACTCTTTCGATGTCACACACTCAACTAAATTGCAATCATGAACTGACACTTCTGCGTATACGTGAAGAGTGACTATCAAAATGCATGCATCCATGAGACAGAAGAAGCATCTGTCAAACACAATGCAATCAACAATGATTGACATAAAGTACGGACAATAACAATTGTTAGACCACTTACACAACAAAAAACTGACAATAACCTGATATTTTCAGGTGGAATTTCATTCATTCATTCATTCTCACTGCGCAATATCATTTTCCACTTGTGCAATTTTGTTAATAGTCTGTTTATTGTCAATACGGTATATACTGCTCCTATTTTTATACTTCCTTATATTTAAATGGTTCATATTTTCTTACACTTTGTTTAGCTCTTTTTTTTACTGTGTTAGCTGATGCATCTTGTTTTTTGCACTATCCCCTTTGCTGCTGTACACTGCACATTTCCCCTTAATAAACTAAAAAAGGAATATCTTATCTTATTTTATCTTATTGTTTCCCTGTCTCATATTCAGAAAAAGGACATCTTTGTGTTGTGCCCTTAAACAGGGGAAATAGTGAGAGAGAAGGATGAATAAATCACACCTTCACTCGTCTCTGTATTGAGTGAGGAAGAGGAGGAAGAGGAAGAGGAGCTTGATCCCCCTACTGGAGCCCCAAGGCATTACCAACACATTAACGCACAAATCAACTCACCACACAGACAAGGATCTGCATCACCTATCTGCATTATTCCTCTTTCTGTTTCACTGCTGCATATATGTGCTGCATAGTCTCTACAGTGACCAGTATTGATGCACATTTACATCCAAAAATTTAAATTACATGCCATGAAAATGACAGTAATAACTGAGACAACAAAGAAATTAGCTTTTTTCTCCAAATAAATGAATTATTCCTGAAAATGAATTATTCTTGTCTGTCACATTTGCACCATTCAGAATAATGTTGTAAATTTTTGGGATGGGTTATATAGATTCCACACTATCCTGAATGGGAGGTGTTTTTTTTTGTGTTAAGGCAACGTCATCGATGCATCCTATGGTTGCACACCCCCACAACAGCCTGTTGTGGGGGTGTGCACAATTGAACCATTTAAATAGAAGGAAGTATAAAAATAGGAGCAGTATATACAGTATTGACAATAAACAGACTATTAACAAAATTGCACAAGTGGAAAATGATATTGCACAGTGAGAATGAATGAATGAATGAATGAATGAAATTCCACCTGAAAATATCAGGTTATTGTCCGTTTTTTTTGGTGTGTAAGTGGTCTAACAATTGTTATTGTCCTTACTTTATGTCAATCATTGTTGATTGCTGTGTTTGACAGATGCTTCTTCTGTCTCATGAATGCATGCATTTGATAGTCACTCTTCACGTATACGCAGAAGTGTCAGTTCATGATTGCAATTTAGTTGAGTGTGTGACATCTTAAGAGTATAAACACACCCCACTACAGCCTGTTCTCCCTCCTGCCCTCTGGTAGAAGATACAGGACCTGCAGGACTCTCACCAGCAAACTGAGGAACAGTTTTTTCCCCCAGGCCATCAGACTTTTAAATAAATAATTCATACGACACCTTCTCACACAAAAAATATATATCTTATACTGTATATACTGTATATGTTCTTAATGTATATGTTCTTAATATGCCTGTATATATTCTTAATACCAAGACCAAGACCTTAAGACCAAGAAAGTGGATCATATCAGTCCAGTTCTGAGGTCTCTACACCGGCTCCCTGTCTCTCAGAAAATTGATTTCAAAATACTGCTGCTGGTTTACAAAGCACTAAATGGTTTAGGGCGAAAATACATTTCTGATCTTCTGCTATGTTATGAACCATCCAGACCTCTCAGGTCATCTGGATCAGGTCTGCTTAGTGTCCCCAGAGTTACAACTAAACATGCAGAAGTTCAGTTTTTATGCACCAAATATTTGGAACAAGCTCCCAGAAACCTGCAGGACCAACTCCAACTCTGAGTTCTTTTAAATCAAAGCTTAAAACTTTCCTGTTTGCTGCTGCTGCCTTTTATTAAACCAGATAATGATCTTATACTGCACTAGAGCTTTTACTCTTGTGTGTTATATTCTATTTTAGCTTCGATCCTAGCTTTCATTTTTAGCTTGTTTTTATTTTCTAATATGTAATGTTTTTATGTTTTTATAACTGTTTTAATTATGTCTTAATGTTCTTTTGCACTTTGTCTTAATGTTCTTGAATGTTTATGTAAAGCACTTTGAATTGCCCTGTTGCTGAAATGTGTTATACAAATAAAGCTGCCTTGCCTTGCCTTAATATGCCTGTATATATTCTTAATATGCCTGTATATATTCTTAATATGCCTGTATATGTTCTTAATATGCCTGTATATATTCTTAATATGCCTGTATATGTTCTTTATGTGTAAGTTCTTAATATGCCTGTATATATTCTTAATGTATATGTTCTTAATATGCCTGTATATGTTCTTAATATGCCTGTATATGCTCTTAATATGCCTGTATATATTCTTAATATGCTTGTATATATTCTTAATATGCCTGTATATGTTCTTAATGTGTATGTTCTTAATATGCCTGTATATGTTCTCAATATGCCTGTATATATTCTTAATATGCCCTTGTACAACGTATTTCCTTTTATAATTGTATATATATTATATATATTCTTAATATGCCTGTATATGTTCTTAATATGCCTGTATATATTCTTAATATGCCTGTATATATTCTTAATATGCCTGTATAAATTCTTAATATGCCTGTATATGTTCTTAATGTATATGTTCTTAATATGCCTGTATATGTTCTTAATGTATATGTTCTTAATGCATATGTTTTTAATATGCCTGTATATATTCTTAATATGCCCTTGTACAAAGTATTTCCTTTTATAATTGTAATTTAACTTATTATTTTTAATGGAACTTCCCAGCAAAAAAAAAAGAAGCATTTCACACGATTGACAATAAATAAACATCTTGAATCTTGAATCTTTTAATCTTGAATCTTGAAGACACGCACGCCGGTGTCCAAACCGAGCGCACCCCCTCAAACAACACCAACGTTGCTTTCTAAAAAAAAACAAAAAAAACCCCAACGTGATGACGTCACGTCTTTGTGTTGGCAAATCACGGTGCACGCTGGGCGGGCATTGTGAAGCTGTGTAGTTGTGGAGCGTTGAGTGTTAGCAAAGGCTAACTAGAGAAAGAAAGCTAACTAATCGTGTGTGAAGAAGAAGAAGAAGAAGAAGTGGAAGTGGGAGCTATAACGTTGAAAGGAAACTGTCAAAACAGCAAGAAGGAAGCAGTGAAGTGATGACTACATGATGTGTTAGTTAATGAATCTAAAAGAACCGTCTGATGTACGAGGAGCATTTTTGCTGGATACTACATCACATTTACCAAACGGAAACCATTTCTGGACAGACTGTTTTCGTGCTAAGCTAGCTTAAAGCAAGGAGACTTTTCTTTTCCATTGTCACCCCCACAACAAAACAACCCTCATTGAAACTTGAATGTTTTGTCTTTTGAGTCATGAGTCCGGCCGGGTGCTCCCATGTGAACGCTTATAAGGTGGAGAACTGGAAACAAAACCTTCGAGTCATATACCAATGCTTTGTTTGGAGTGGTACTGCTGAGACCAGGAGACGCAAGGTAACAAAAACACAGGAAACTGGGCTAGTTAGCTTCAGGAAAAACACAATAATAATGTTAATAATAACGTGGCACAGACAAAACAAGACACAGGAAGTGCTAAAATGATGCCACACGTGAAGCACTGGATGAGGTCGCACTAAATGAAACTGTACTCCTCTTGCAGCAGCATGCTAGCATTAGCCTGCTAGGTTATCACCGGTATGTTAGCTAGCTAGCTGCTTGGTGGAGCTGTGGAGACGGTGTGTTTGCTATCTTAAACTGCAATTTCTCTTTATTAGCTCAACATGTTTGCTGTGAGTCAATTGGTGAGGTTTTATCTTAGCTTAGATGCTGCACAGTTAGCTGCATGGCTGCTACAACTTGAGGGGTTTTGGAGGAGAGTTGTGGCTAACATTACCACACCAAAATGTGTCTACCATTGTGTGTCTTCTCCACACACGCACACAGTCGTGTCCACAGATTCTCCCAGGTTTTTTTTTTCTGCACTGGTCCTTCTCTCTGGATGCTGGGACATCAGCTACTTCATTGCCAATTTCTCTTTTTAGGGCTTATCCTACACCTGCTCGGCCTACACAGCTCTCTCTACAAATGTGATGTCATCCCTGATCTGTGTTGCAGTTTCTTTCACTTTCACACCCTTTTTTTTTGTCAACATAAACTTGTTTTTTGTGTTCATTTATTGAAAAAACCCTAGAAGCTTTACATTTTTTACTGTGTTTTTTTTTTTGTAGGTTGCTTGACTTGTTACCAAACCAATCCATGCTTCTCTTATATATGTCATACATTTTTATGTCGTTGTGATAAAATAGGTGCTTCAGGGTGATGCAGGATGGACAGAGCTGGTGAGTTGATGCTTATCCCCCCTCCTCATCTTCACTGACACACTTGTTAGTTCAGATGAATACGAGCTGGCTTTGCTTTTCCTCTCCTCTTTGCTCACCTATCTGTGTGTGCCTCAGTGCCTTTTCATTTTAATGGACTGAATATTAGATGTAAACCTACGTAGCGGAAGAATTCAGCCCCCCATCCCTGTATCTGCTGCGATACATAGTTACAGCCAGTGAGATTACCAGGGTGGGAGGGTGGACTATGAGGAGTACAGCCCAAAGCATAGCTCAGTTACATTGCAGGCATGTCAGAGCAAATAGCTCGTGCAAAATGGTCGATGACCCTTTTGTTTGTACAGTGTTGCAGTGACATGCTGTGGTTTTTGAGCACGGCGTTCACATTTACCTTTTATTAATGCTTTTTACACCCTGATGTACATCAGGATTAAAAAAGCGCAAGAGAGCATCTGAAAATGTATGAGGCGGTCCCAATATCAGGCAGTGTAGTGGGGTGACACTGCAACAATTTTACCAGCATTTGATAGATGTTAATATCGACTGTCTAGTTTCTTTCTCACACTCCGCCTGACAGGAATGCAATCAACGGGAGCTCAGTCACTCTGTCAAAATAAATAAGACTGGTCAGTGGTGCTTTCTGTTGCTCTCGTCTTAGCAATTCACAATGTTCTGCCCAACCCTGTATGTGTGTTTAGCTGTTGCAAACCTGGCCCGTCGCTTACTTTTTGGGAGAACTGTTTTCAGCACCATCACCGCTACCTTTTTTTGTCAAAATGACCAGCACCACAACCAGAGCTTCAGCAGCAACCACCGCTTTTCTCCTCAGATTTACCTCTGACAAAAACTGTCATTTTGATAGAAACACTGACTGACAATATATGATCGGTATGGTGCAATATCTCTTCCCTGTTCTTCTACCATGCTCTGTACGTGGTGGCGTGCTGCGTGAATACCAGTCCTCCAGGGCTGAAGCCTGCTAACTGTCCTAGTCTTCAAGGTCAGATGGCATTCACAGACAATTTTGCAATTGTTTAGGTTGAGCTGTCGTGAGCAGGTTTCTGTACACTTTAAAGCTGTCATTGGTAGTTTCAGTTTGGATTGTATGATATTGTTATGCACTGTCCGACTCCTCCATCAGTCCTCCCCCATCAGTCCATGTCATCTGTCAGTGCAGGTTTTTTTTAACACCAGTGCTGTATCCAATAGTGACATGTATAATAACTTTTACAGGTATATTTTTGGCTGTAATGTAAGTGAAAAGAGAAGGACAAGTGTCATTTTTATTCATTTATATTAGAAATGCAGCTATTTTCTCCATTTTCTGTGATTTGAAAGAAGAATACGGTTGTTTACAATTAAAGTTGACTGACAAATAGCATTAAAACTCTGTTTTGCTTACGGGAGCCATTCCTTTTTAGCTTTGCGTATGATTTTGTTGTGTAACAGCTGTCTAACATCTGTTACGGCGTGTATCCAGTGGTTCTGCTCTGCCCATCTGGACCCAGACACTGATGATGGTACAGGTGACTGATACGGAGAGAAAGCAGAGTGGCTCCTGAATCAAGTGCTGCCTAATTGCACTCCAGCAGGATGGCTATATGGGAGTCTTGTGTCTCACACACCCCCTTTCATCGAGGCTCTTTACCCACCTAACTACTCTTGACATGCAGAGCAGGTGTAGTGCTGCTCCGGTGGTGAGGCAGTCTTTGATTTTGTGACTAGGTGGCTTTAACATCACATCCTGGTATCCTAACATTATGGAATAGAAAATACAAATCCTGCATCTGTCCGTGCTATGTGGAAATGTTTTTTTTGAACAGATCACAGGGACATAGAGGGGTATGCTGAATGTTAGCATGGATGATAACACAAAAGCTTATCACTGCACTGCTTACCGCATATTCGTCGTGCAATAGTACAATAATAGCAAATACACGGCAAGCATTGTAGTATAAAAGAGGCACCTTCTGCATAGAGGGAAGTTGAAAGACATTGCCATTCAGAAACTGAGGGATAGAAAAGATTTGTTTCAACATTGTATTCAGACTTGGTTTCATTAGCGAGCGCCTTTTATCCTGAATTGCTGTTTTTCACCTCCTCTTTTCCTCGTTTCTTTTTTTTCCTTTTCCTGTCCTCAGCAGCCTCCCCGCAAGCTGTCATCCTCTCTACCTCGAGCTAAAATCAATTCCCAGGCAATGTGCAGGAACATTAGTGGAGAATCTGTCACCTGCTCTGCATGCACAATCTGAAAACCCCACACGAGTAACAAACGGCAGAACGAGTGCCAGAGATAGCAGTTTGCAGAGATGACATCACAGCCCCAGTGCGGCTTGGGATCTGCTATCCTTAATTAGTAGAAATTAATTAATAATAATTCTTTTGGCATGTTGGTCCTAGATGAAATGCCCCATTAGCTTCGGATGTGCGTGTGGGTTTACACTAACACAGTGAGAGAGAGCGTGCATGCTGGCAGTGTGTTGGCCATAAATTATGGATTTAACTTGGTGACCATATTTGATATTATTGTCAGGCCTCAAATCTGATATCCTTTTGCGTAAACATGTCTGAATTGTCCCATGCGCACAAACACTAACTATTCCTAAATCATTTTATAATGACACAAATGCTCCATGGAGAAAACAATTAAATGCAGATTGAGCAGCATATTAGGGATGTCCCACTTAAGGGAGATGGCCAGAATAAACAAGTATGCGATAGTGTTTTCTCTTTGGTGTTAATAACGGACATCTTCTTTTGTGCATGTGTGCTTCATTATATTCCATTCTGGTCGAGGTGTGCTACGTGCCATATAGCCAGAGGGGCTACACCCACCGTAGACTGTCAGTTCGTGTCATGTAACAAACATCGGATAGCAGAGGAGGAACTATTGTTCTGATGCACTTCCCCTTCTATCTCCCTGGGTGCTTACTTTGATTCCCGTCTCTTAATCTATTATTACTGTGTTTGTTTTGCGAGTGTATGTTTAATGAGCGATTGTTTGGCACGTGAGCCTCAGTGTGCACAAATTTCTTATGTTTGCTCTTTTAAATTGAGATTCATGTTACACCAGATTGCCATTTTCAGGCAGGCACAGCTCGGAGATAGAAACCTGCCCTTGCTTTTAACAATTCATCCCTCTTTAGGCCCAACTCCAACCATATTCATAATTTATACTTTGTGAATGGCTTTGGTGATGGAGTGATAGTGTGAATATTCATGAAGGTCGTGGTTATTTATTTTGTGTGCTGCTCCATCCTGCAGAATATTTACTATCTATAAGAGGAGGTTTCGACGCTGCCATGAAGGAATCTGCCATGCAGTTAACATTATCTTAGGTTGACTGGGAATTTGGATGCGATGAAAGCAGGGTGGGGTTGGCGGAATTTTACAGCCATAACTTCTTTGAAGTACTTGCTGTCGCTTTGATTAAAGGGGTAAGGGTCGTGATTAGAGAGCTGACTGAAGTCAGCTTTTTTATCTTCTAGTTTTGATAAATCATATATGATCAGAGGAACCGTAACCCCCCCCTTTTTCCCACAAGTGCAAAACCCCCTTTCTGCTTGTGATGAGGGAAGATGAGAGAGGAATCATTTGGTGGATGTTGCTGGGAATTTTAGAGGTAGGGAAATGGCTATATTTTCAAGGATGACACATTTAGTTCCTTCTGTCGCTCCCTCCTGTTCTTTCGCTTCTCACACACACACACACACACACACAAAATGCACACAAAATGCACTGAGGCACGGCCAATCCGAGAGAGCGGCTGATTCCTGTGCTGCGAGCAGATCTCTTTGTCAGATCAGTCTCCATCACATCACAGGCCCGCTCTCTGACTCATCAGCATACGTTTGTAGCATCAGGATCTATTCCTCCAGCCTCTTCATAGCCCTTTGCTTGTTCCTCTTCTGCGCTCACTCCCACGCTTTTTCTTCCTCCTTCTCCTTGCTTTCGCTTTTTTTTTTTTTCCTATTTGCAAACCTTGCTCAGCCCACGGTTCTCATTGCCTCTTGATTATTCCATACAATTTGTGTCATTAAAAATGCTTGTACTGTTTATCTTTTGATAATTACAATACTGTAGTTGTTACAATTTTAAGATTACACAAAGTATACACGGCGTTGTTAAACTGCCATACTAAAAATATCGTTTTCTTTTGGATCCTGTGAAATTCATAGCAAAGCCTCTAATCCTCTCATTTCCCCCCTCTTCCCATCCCGTCCGTTTCCTCTCACACACTCAGTGGTGATGTCAGACTTTGGATTCTGGCCCCCTTCCAGCCCTATTTTCTTCCACGTCTGTGTGCTCTCTCTCTGTCACTCCCAAGTCGTGTCTAATGTGGCTTTCGGTCCGTCAGTCTCTGTGACCGCGGCTCAGTGACTCAGACTAAACAAATGGCACAAGGTCTGTAACCTCCTCCCATAGTAATGGGCCTGGTGTGTCACCTTGTGGTGTCCCTTTCGCATGCTATCGCCTCCCAACTTTTTAGCCTTTGATAATCCAACCTCCCGCAGATATTCACCATACTTGAGTGCCAATTCAATATGTATTGCGATTTTTAAGTATTGCGATTCGATATTGCGATTTATTTACAATATTTGTTACCTTCTTTTAACACTAGACCATGGGAAAAAGTTGAATCATACACTTTTAGGGACTTTTACTTTGGAAAATATCAAAATGAACATAGTAAACATTTTTGATTTTCAGCATGTATGTAGTCAGAGATGTCCTGAAGTCAAATATATCAGTCATTGTCATTTATTAATACATTTCCCTCACAAATTAGTGGTATTTTCTTTTAATTTTAATTGTCAGTCATTGTCAGGAATTATTTATCAACTGCGGTTTGTTTTGGTTGACTGATACGGAACGGATATGACGTCACGTTACTCAGACTACAACAATAAAAGCGGTAACTTCATTTTACCTCCGCATAGACTCAAATAAGGCAAATATATTGATTCGGGCATTAAAAAATCCATTTCAAAATCCATTTTTCCCCCACCCTTAATACTCCGCATCTCATTTAATAGTGTGAACTGAAGGCGCTCTAATGTACTTGAAGTCTTCGTCATTGTACTGGATGTGCTCTGCTGCGGTGCTTTCATCCTTGCTGTTTATTTTAGATCAGAGATGCTAAAGGAGACTGAGAGCTTGGTCTCTTGCTATGCTTTAGCAATCTTCCACTGGGGAGTAATTGTGGTCAAGAAGATGCAACGCTGACATGGGCACGAAAGTGAAATGGGTGGTAAAGGAGGTGGGTGCATTAGGCTGTCATTGGAGAAAAGAATCATGAAAAATGCATTGACACGGTAAACAAAAAAACAGCAATTGTTTTATTTCAGGAAGGGTTATCATAGCTATAGTATGTTCAGTGACCATGCATGCTTATAAGGCTTGGTGAGGGGGAGTCTTGTCCCTGAGGACGAGCATGACTTTGCGTTTTGATTAAGCTCCTCTCTGTGTGCGCCGCATCCAGCTCTCCTCTCAGCCCCTCCTCGCTAGACAAGTTGACAGATTTTCTCCTCCATCTCTCCCTCTGACCATTTCTCTCCTTTGCCCTCCCTTCAACTAGAGATGCTACTTCTCATTCGACTGTCCAACAGGCTCTGGAAAGACATCGCTGCTACAAAGCATGCTGGTCATGGCCCGAGCCAGCCAATGAGGCTGCTGTCCAGCCCTCCCTCAGTATCACCATCTGGCTAATGAGCTGTCAATCACTCCCCAGGGGCCGGCCAAGCCCAAAACCAAGAGGCAATCAATCTCCTCCAGTGTGGACACTCAATTATTCCCTATTGTTAAAACCTTGGGCCCAAGTGACAGCTTTTCTCAGGGTTAGGCATTTTGTCTGGAAACGGTTCTCTGTCCTTGTGAAAAAAGGTGAAGATTGTGGCATTTAGCCCCTCGCAAGATAATTTATTACTCATGTCTGCTCGATATATACTCACTTTTAAAGACTGCGCAGTGAACTAATAGCCCCACTGTGCCTCTTTTCTGTAGGCAGTGCTCGTAGATTTTCCTGGAGGTAGTGTTCAAGCATCCTGATTGGTGCTACGGGGACAAAAAAAAACTAGTGTGATCTGATGAGATTTGAGTCCAAGGGGACCAGCCCAAGGGGTGTTAGTCACATCAGCGCTCTCTCCTCAATGTGTGTATGTGTTTTCTTTCGGTGGAGGCAGGGTGGTTTTGGGCATCTGGTAGCTGCAGGGTTTGACAAGTGATCACGCACCCTTTTGTTAAGCTGGAGCTAGACTGTTAACCATCTGTGCCGACAAACACAAACATGCTGCCGTCTGCATGATCCTCCCTCTTGCCGTACATGTTTGTCAATGTTTTTCCTTATTTTTATTTTTTTTGCAGCAGCATTGGTCTGTCTACACACTGGTGAATTGGATAAATATTGGCTTGGTGCACTTGTGTGAGGGGGCTTTGTGCGACTCCTTTTATGAGACAGCGTGGCAGGTTTCAAAGCATGTGTGTTTGGTGTGTAGTCCCGCTCTGATCATGTGTATGTGGACACAAGTAGCCAGTCACTACTACAGCACATTAACCACCATTTTTAAAGTACTTTTATGAGTGGAAATCCTTCTGCTCCCTCCTATTTTTTCCCCTACATTTCCTCCTCTTTGAAAATCAAGAAGGAATCACAGCCTATCTCTCGTAATCGAGTGATCTTAATCAGATTCACACATGCACGCCTAACCCTGCTCTATCACACCAACCTACACAAACCCCCGAGAAGCATCAGAATACATTTTTCAGCACGCCATCAAAGCTACTCCACCGTGAGTATCTCAGCTTAGTTCCACTCTATCCTCATTTTATCCAGTTTTATTTCTTTTTTTCCCCCCGCACATGGCAAGAAGCTAGACTCCATAGGCTCAGGGTTTTAGCTATAACGTCCTTATAGCGGTGTCTGACAGTATGAGGCCAAACTCCACACTCCCAACAATCCCTCATCTCTAACACAACCTTTGGATTCATTTGGACGAGGTGGGAATACATTCTCGCGCAAAGACCGTAGAGCGTGTCATCGTCAACAGAGGTTACAATGAGCTGATGGGGGACGGAAGTGAAAAGAGAATGGAGGGAGATTCGTATTGTGCGCGTCCCTAGGGCTGCTTACTGAGACTGCATTTCGCAGGCCAGGCATTGTCATGTGGGGATAGTGGGAAGTGAGGGGAGGAGGTAGGGGGGGGTAACAACATCATCCTGCCAAGGCACTGACAGGCTGCAGCCCCACGGGGTCAGCCGGCAGCACGGTTCTGGAGCATCACCATCAGTCTCCTTCCCCAGCCTCCCTCGGCTTGTTCGTATTAGTTATAGAATCAGAAAGGACTGTGTGTGTATGCGAGAGTACTCATAGCAAATGTCTAAAAATATTTGTGTGTGTATATAAGCTTGTGGAGGGATTCGGCATGTCTTTTTTATGCATATTTATTAGGGAGGGACTCCCGATTCAGTACTATCACGATACTTGGGTGCCAATTCGATATGTATTGCGATCTTACAAGTATTGCGATTCGATATTATGATTTATTGTGATTTTTGTTAACTTTTTTAACACTAGACCACGGGAAAAAGTTCAATCATACACTTCTAGGGACTTTTAATTTGGAAAATATCTAAATTGATACAGTTTAATGTGTTTAATTTTCAGCATGTATGTAGTCAGAGATGTCTTGAAGTCAAATATATCAGTAATTGTCAGGAGTTATTTATTAATACATTTCCTTCACAAATTAGTGGTATTTTCTGTTAATTTATAAGGGACTTGTAATGTTTTAAACTACTGCTAAATAGAATCCATCAATCGTATTTCCATATATGTATTTTGTATATACAGTTCCCTTTGTTAACACCTTATTTTGAAAACCGGACGTAGCCACACGTGTATACTTCCGCTAACTTCGCCAAGTCTGTTGCTAGCTCTCCCGTCAGCTCCGTTTGAATGCATTTATCATAAATGTCAGTATATGGGTGCTCTACAGTTGTAGCGTCGGCCGATTTGACCACGGAGATGAGACTGACGGCTGGCTTGACCGTACGTTACCACAATACGATAACGTTACCTGTCCATGACAGAGTAACATGCAGGACGTTGGATTTAACATGTGAGGGTGCAGGTCGTATCCACGTAGACCCTACACTGTTTTCTGTTTTGTCGTTTCGGCTCGACCGGCTGCTGTTTGTTTTGGTTGACGGATACGGAACGGATATGACGTCACGTTACTCAGACTACACAGTAAAAGCGCTAACTTCCTTCTACCTCCGCATAGACTCAAATGAAGCAAATATATCGATCCTGGCATTAAAAAATCTATTTCAAAATCGTAAAAAAAAAATCGCAATACATAGGTGAATCGTTTTTTTTTCCCCACCCCTAATATTTGTGTGCAGTACGCATATCGCCCATTCTTAATTTTGTTGATCTCTGAGCATGGGTGTGTGTGTGTGTGTGGGGAAGCATGCGCAGGCTTATGAGTGTGAGGCAGCCTGGTGAGTCACTGCTCTCATATAGCCGTGCTCTTCTACCCCGTATTGACTCTCCCCTCCCCTCCCCGGTCTGTTCTTTGCAGCAGCAGGAGCGTGCTCAGTAGAGCCAGACCTTTGTCCACATCATAATCGTCGTCATTTTCTCTCCTCCTCAGTTACAGCTCATCACATTACTGCCTCTGTTTGAATACATGAATGCATTAACCTTAATGCTGAGGTAGGAATAATGCAGACGGATTGAAAGAATGCAGGAGGAGATGAAGAAGCATGGACTTTATTTTACAGCTAGATCTAGAACATTTGATTCATATTGTAGTTGTTGGACTCGGGTCATTGTGAGCTGACGGCCACTCAGTGGACCCACAAAGCGTGTAATGCTATCGTCCCCTCACGTTAAAGATGTATTGGAGACCTATTCATCCAGCTAATGCCTCTCTGCATCTGTTCTTCCATCAATCAGCAGCTTTGTACATCAGCGGGTGATTCCCCCGGACACGGAGCCCCAGCCTAACTTGCCCTCACCCCAGATGGGGAAATGCAGCCTAGCGCAGCGGCACGAACGTGAGCTCGCTACCTGTCCGACACTTGTTCCAGTCATCTGAGCCAGCGGCTGATCAATAGCTGATCTAATGGAACATTAAAAGCCCTGGGCGCAGAGAAAGGCAGGACTGCTGACACTGAGGAGTAGACAGCCTGTGAACCATGAGGAGAGAGCACAGAGAAGCCGAGGGGGGGCTGGAGCAGAGATAGATTTTCTGCCCGCTAAAGGGGTGTCGAGGCGGGTGAGGGGGAGGGCAAGGCGTGGCACTGGCAGGGTTTCTTGTTTTTGACTTGGAGTGCTGGTGCAGTGGAGATGGAGTGGGGATTAACACCACTGGCCTGTCTTTTTATCTTTTTAGTACATGTAGGGTATCATTTAGATTCTGAAAACACAAGTCCTGCTACACACTCTGCCCTTCTAAAAGTTCAAAGAGCCGGCTGTAGAAGTGGATGTTTCTAGTGACGGTCAACACTTTGTTCCTTCTCACCATACATCCCTCTTGGAAAAAGCACACCTCGTTGATTTGGTTCTGCCCCTTCTCTTACACACCCATTCAGAGCTGGCTGGCTAACAGAGCGATATGAATAAAAACAGAGCTCGGCGTCTGCGACCCTGAATATCCCCTCTACTGCAATGTCATCACAATCCAGCCCACGCCTACTAATGCTCAGCCAAAACACAGACCTGACTGTGAGTTTTGCGGCCTATCTCTGCGGCAACTCCTCCATACAAATAGATATTTGCACGGGACTGTAATTTCAATCTTGCATCCACCTGCTCGTGCACAATTTTTGAACATTTCCGCCCGATTTTTTTCTTATCACACAGAGAAAATAAGACACAGATAGAACGGATATGTTCTTTTGATTTAAATAAATGCACATGAGTTACTTAACGGTTTATTAAGCCAACTTTAGAACAGCTTTATTATATACCTTTTTTGTCCATGATTTATCGTGATTAATCGCAAATTAATTGTACATTTTTTACATGCTCAAAATGTACCTTAAAGGGAGATTTGTCAAGTATTTAATACTCTTATTAACATGGGAGTGGGCAAATATGCTTGCTTTATGCGAATGTATGTATATATTTATTATTGGAAATCAATTAACAACACAAAACAATGACAAATATTGTCCAGAAACCCTCACAGGTACTGCATTTAGCATAAAAAATATATGCTCAAATCATAAAATGGCAAACTGCAGCCCAACAGGCAACAACAGCTGTCAGTGTGCCAGTGTGCTGACTTGACTATGACTTGCCCCAAACTGCATGTGATCATCATAAAGTGGGCATGTCCGTAAAGGGGAGACTCGTGGGTACCCATGGAACCCATTTTCATTCACATATCTTGAGGTCAGAGGTCAAGGGACCCCTTTGAAAATGGCCATGCCAGCTTTTCCCCGCCAAAATTTAGTGCAAGTTTGGAGTGTTATTTAACCTCCTTCGCCATAAGCTAGTATGACATGGTTGGTACCAATTCCTTAGGTTCTTCCAGTTTCATATGATACCAGTATCTTCACTCTAGCTTTAAAACGGAGTCCGCTACAACCTCTGATAGATCGTTTGTGTTAATGCGTTAAAGAAATTAGTGGCGTTTAAACGAATTTGCGTTAACTTTGACAGCCCTAATGCCTTTTAAAAGTAAAAATTAGCCGATGCTTCAGGCAGCAAAACATCATGGACTGTTTGTGTATTTCTGTTGTTACCCATAGCAATACATACCAGATGTTGTAACATCAAGATTCAGAGCAGCAGTATTAGTGTTACTGTTAATATAAGATGTGGATTAGGGATGGAAAGTATGTGTAATGTTTAGACTTCAGAACAAAAATGTACATCTTGACTAGAGAACGAGAGTGAGCGATAAAAAGAGACCTTTATGTGGCAATGCATTTGGATGCACATAGTTTATTGGAGCACAAAACATTTATGCATAGTCGAGACCAATATCCTACTGTTGCCTCATGATACTCACTGCCCACTTCCAACCATATTGTATACTGCAAATCCTTTGTTAGCAACAGTTGTGTCAGATCTTGTGGGAACTGCAAGCTCCCAAACAAAGCTCCATGATAAAATGAACCTAAAATGTTGTGGCCTTGGATATTTAAGTTTTGAGTCATCCTGTGAGTTATTTTGTGAGATAGTCATTGCTTCATTATACCACACAAGTGGTATAGTCGTCCCATTGCACAGGCCTGTGTTATGTATCACCCAGAGAGAAGGAAGTGAAACTGTCTTGTATAACCTCTTTTATTTCTCTGCAACAATACGCTTTAATGTTGCTCATATGGTGTCAGGTTATACCATTGTATCTCTAGTCAAAAGATAGCAATAGGCAGACAATACTGTACCGGGCCCTTGAGTTTCTGTCCAATAGCTTAAGCAAAGTGTGTAGGAGTGTGTGAGTCTCTCTTCCGAGTTAGTTTCACACAGTGTACCAGAAACTGAAAACGGGTACATCTCTCCATCCAGCCAATAGTTTCTTTCTCATTTTGTTTCACTTCACCTTTGCTTCACACCTACTTTCCCTCTGTCTTCTCTCTATGAGTTGGTGACTCATTGCAGCATGGTCTTTGATTAGATCGCTCTGTCTTTCCTCTCTTTATTCAATTTCTCCCTCTCAAAGCTTGCAGGCTTGCAGACTACATGTTGCTGTGCTTTCACTCACATCACCAACAGAACTGTATAGCGAAAGCATCGAGAGGACCCTAATCAGTGTTAAAAGATTTTGCATTTGCTGTTACTAATTGTTTTTAAAATGATTCCATTTTGGTATACAATTTGCATGCTATACATTTTTTAGAGGATTAGAAGTGAAATGGAATTGGGAGTATTCCTCGTACAGTACTAACTTATTTCATCTTCAAATACTTGTTCGGATTGTGTCACCTCACGCAGCTCCACCACAATTAAGGCTCCAGGCTCAGCAGTTCATATAGGCCTGTCACGATAATTACGTTATCGACTTATTGTACAATATATGATCATGACCTCAATCATTTTTACGGAATGGACTTATCGTACGATA
Organism: Adelosebastes latens; assembly: GCA_916700685.1. Classification (NCBI taxonomy): domain Eukaryota; kingdom Metazoa; phylum Chordata; class Actinopteri; order Perciformes; family Sebastidae; genus Adelosebastes; species Adelosebastes latens. Next base: position 161,549 of record CAKAKR010057693.1, on the reverse strand, counting down.
TATGGACATGACTTGGATAATATTTACGTGATCAACTTATCGTACGATATATGGACATGACGTCAATAATTTTTACGTTATCGAATTATCGTACAATATATGGATATGCCCTCTAATTTTTGCGTTATCGACTTATTGTACTATATATGGACATGACGTCAATAATGTTTACGGTATCAACTTATCGTACGATATATGGCCTTGACGTCAATGATTTTTACCTTATTCACTTATCGTACAATATATGGACATGACCTCAATAATTTTACGCTATTGACTTATCGTACGATATATGGACGTGGCTTTGATAATATTTACGTTATTGACTTATCGTACGATATATGGACATGACTTTGATAATATTTACGTTATTGACTTGTCGTACGATATATGGACATGACTTTGATAATATTTACGTTATTGACTTGTCGTACGATATTTGCACATGACTTTGATAATATTTACGTTATTGACTTGTCGTACGATATATGGCCATGACTTTGATAATATTTACGTTATTGACTTATCGTACGATATATGGACATGACTTTGATAATATTTACGTTATTGACTTGTCGTACGATATTTGCACATGACTTTGATCATTTTTGCTGAATCCAATATTGCCCGTTGTGTTAACATGGGCGTTTGTTTACATAAGAATGTCACCAACATTTTAACCATTATGATGACCCAGAAGAGGGTCTTCCCTACCATTATAAGACTTTGGCATTGTGCAGACATTGCACATTTTTGTTGCCAGAGCTCGAGAGTCCATTTTATTTATTTATTTAATTTTGGTTGTGTGGTTTCATTTTATTCATGTTTAATTTATTTAGGATATTTTCATATTTTTTTCACATTCCAATTCCGAGGTAGTGAGTATTTTTAAGAATTAAAAGTGCATGGCTCTTTGAAAGGGTGTACATATTTTATTATATCATCATTATGTCAGTGGCATAAAATGGTCTTTAAATGACAATAATATAGTTTATCGTAATTATTTCCATGACAATATATCGTCCAACAAAAGTAGTTATCGTGACCGGCCTGCAGTCATATAAGCCTGTATGTTACTGTGTTCATTAGCTTGACTGTTGTTGGATGCTTTTACAGTGAAACCTGTTAGAGAAGGATTGGGTGTTGTGTGTTAAATAATGCAGTTATTAAGTCTCAAACTTGTGTATGTACATGTGCGCTGCCTGCGCTCACATACAGCATCTGTATCATATTTCTGCCCAGAATTTGCGACAATCTTCACCATGTCCACACTTGTCTACCACACTTTGTTCAGTTCATCTCTTCTCTCCCTTATCTTACTGCATTTCCCTGCTCAGGGTCGGTCATGGCCACTCATGCTAGACCAACAACCCTCTCTGGGTTCCCCTTTCTCACGGTTGTTACAAAACTTTTACATTATACACAGTGTAACCACCAAACGTAATCTGATGTGCATAATACGGCGACCTGTTCTCCTGTGCAGCCAATGTAGGGCTCATTTTTTGGCAGGTTTGCAGAAGAAGACATGCATTGTAACGTCCGGTTACCTCTGGATGCTGTAGTCAAACCAATTACACACACTCCAGCTGCCGTTAGTGTGTGCTTCAGACAAATTCTGCTTGCCTTCTCCAGTGTGCCTGCCAAGCATTAAATCCCATCATGCCCTGCATGTGTTAGAGAGCGAAAAGATTCAGTGTGGAAATATGTTGTTATTCAACTGCATTGAATTTGTCAACAGGCCCAGCAATCTCTAGTCCGTCTTCATATCGGGTCTATTCAGGCACCGTGTCCTCCGAAGTGTTTGTGTGACTGACGGGAAGATATAAATCTGATTCAGCTGGCAGGGAGTTCCACTCTGTCTGCCTACGCCACTCTACAGTATAGCTCAGGGCTCTGTCCTGCTGCAGAGGATTTTCGCACCACACTGACTGTCCTCTCCTTTTTTTGCTCCTCTCCCCCTCCCCAACCCCCAAACCCTCTTCTCCTTTGGGTCCTCTCTTTCCAGGCCAAGTCGTGTATCTGTCACATGTGTGGAGCTCACCTGAACCGACTCCACTCTTGTCTCTACTGCGTCTTTTTCGGCTGTTTTACGAAGAAACACATCCACGAGCACGCAAAAAACAAGAGACACAATCTAGGTAAGCCACATGCAGCAAATCTGAATTGCTTTGTTGTCGATGGAGCTAAAAATTACATTTGATAAATGATGATATCAGTATACGTGTTGTCCCTCCCTACGTCCAAGGCTCAGTCCCATCACGTCAGTCCTCGCATTCACATGCACCCCTGTGGCCCACTGCAGCATCAGCTAATATCAGCAAAAGATTACAGCATTACTTCGGGCAACTTCCTCCTCTGAGCAGACAGGGAGCTAACCGCAGCGCATTACCATTCTGGTGGGAGCGCCTTAGCCAGTCAAATGTCATGGGCTTAAGTTCGTACTCTCCCTTTCACACAGCGGCGAGGGAGGGGTAGACATTGCTAATCCACAGCTACCAGGAAGCCTAGCTTCAACCCTACATGCTAATTATGCTAAATAAGATAATGACACTAATGAGCAAGATTTTGATATTACCCTGACGAGGACGACTAAACGTGGAGACTGGTAGGGTGGCTTGGTAGTTGTCTGAAAGGCTTTAATTGATTTAATGCATTTCAACAGTTTTTTTTTTTACACACATGCATACCCCAAGTGCACGGCCACAGTGTTAATTACCTTTGAGCTTTCCACAGGAGCCTCTCTGACACTGGCACTCTGTTTTTCTCCACCTCTAATCAAATTAATCCAAACTCCCTGTCTGCTAGAGTGCTACATAGCAAGCTCCCGTCTCAGAACTCCTTTTTACATCTTCTTCATCTCCTTTTCCTAACAACCTCATTCCTCACAACCCTTTCATATCTAGCTTCCTCATTCTCTGGATGCCTTTCACATCCTCTTCTCCTTTTTCTTCCACCTCTCCGTCCTCTCATTCTTTGCTCTCCACTTTCGCTCAAGTGAGCAAGATTTATGACTTCCCTGATACTCTATATCAGTGGTTCCCAGCCTATTTTCCTTGAAGCCCCCCCTACTTGTATCTAAAAAAAGCTGAGCCCCCCCCACACCCCCCTGACGTCATCACCCTAAAAGAAAATTACAAGTCCTCAATTTGAATAAGGTGATTCAGTGTGATTCAAATGAGTTAGTCCTTTTTTTTATTAAATTATCTTTCTTTAATGAATAGAACTCGTCAGTTTCATCAACATGAATAAAGTGATGGCATCTTTACGGATTCACCAAGTTACTTTCAGCTACTATAATATTGTTAGAGCAGAAATAGATTTTTGGGTATTGTGGTTAAATAAATGTAATTTGTGGGGTATGTTAGATTGCTGCTAGAACGCCCCCATTAATAGAGGTGTGGGCCTCTTTTTGTGTGCGTGAAGCAGGAGTTTAAATAGGTTTTTGACTGCAGTGAAAATGTTGTTTTTGAAAGGCTAAACGCCAACAAATATTGACCGAAGCAGAATATTTCATCAGATTTTCATACTAGGTAGCAAAAAAAATCTATCTTTTTAAATAGTTTTTGATATACCAACTTTTGTATAAATTATCCAGTAAGTGTGTTATTATGGTTTTAGTTATACATGAGCAAATCTAATTTTGACAACATCTGTTTCAAATAAATAAAATAAATTGACATGGTTGGGAACCACTGGTCTATATCTTCTTCCTCTTGCTGCCACTTGTGTCTCATTTTTCTCTCTTAATCGGGTTGCTGTTCTCCAGAGAGGAGAATCCTATGCGGCAGTGGTTTACCAGAGAAAAGAAAGATGACATGGAAAGATGATCATGTTTTTTCAAATTAATTTTTTTTATTCTGCACGATTTATTTCTTTGAGTGCTCCCTTATCGCACACATAAAGAAACACATACACAAAAACACAAAAAAACATGGCACTGTGAGGACGATATAACATACATCAGTCAGGTTTTCTATATGATGTGTGTTAGCTCACTTTCTCAGTGTGGGTAGCACCAAAAACAGAAAAATGTCCAGTTAAGCTAAAAAAAAAAGAAGGTTGTCACGGCAACAGAGCTGAGGTATTGTTGCCGTGGAGTTTTAGAATGGGAGAGGATGGTGTTAGCTGAAAGCCCAGGTGGGGGTGGGAGACAAATACACCTATTCCATCACTACTCCCCTCATATCTCTTATAATTGCTCGGTGCAAGAAATGAGATGGAAACGTATTGCGGCGAGTGGAAAATGCAGGGCGGAGAAAGCACTTGTCTTGAGGCCGGCTGTGCCAACGAGGTTGGACAGTAAAATAAAACCCCAATGTGTGTTACTGTGGTGGAAAAATCTATTTGTAATTATGGTGCAATCTCTCTTTTCTCCCTCTCTCTCTCTCTCCATTCCCCCTGCTCCCAGCGATAGACTTATTATACGGTGGAATATATTGTTTTGTGTGTCAAGACTACATATACGACAAAGACATGGAGCAGATTGCCAAAGAGGAACAGAGGAAAGCCTGGAAATTGCAAGGTAGAGCGTTTTTTGTTTTCTCTCAAGAGAACTTAATGCAGCTTTTGAAACAAGGCCACCTTGATATCTCAGTGCCGTCACGTTTGTGTGTTTCTTTTGTATCCACAGGCATAGGGGAGAAATACACGACATGGGAGCCCACCAAGAGGGAGCTAGAATTATTACGACACAATCCAAAGCGGAGGAAAATCACTACCAACTGTACCATAGGTAAGCGCTGTTCAGTCTGCACTGCTTTTCATCCCTAGACAGTGTGTGTGTGTGTCTCTACATGTGCCTATGGCGCGAGTGTACTTGGGGTCACTGTTGCGTTTAAGTGTGATACCCAAGGTCCCAACAGGACCGGGCAGCCCCAGAGGCAGTGTACTGCGAGAGGCAGATCACAGTGTTCCCTCGCTGATACTGTAGATGGACACCACAGCAGGCCTGAATTTGTGTCTTGTCTGTCCCCAGAACTTGTTTTCTCAGTGATCTGTTGCTTTGTTTTCTTCCTTCTATCTCTGTTGCGTCTCTGATTTTGTACATGCGCTTTTGCTGATTTTTTTCTTTTCTTTTTTTTCCATCTTTCTCTCGGCCCACTGTCTCCTGCCCATCCTTCAACCCTCTTTTATCCTTTAAAGAGCTTGGTTGGTAGCCCTGATTGGGCAGTAGACTGTGTTTGTTTATGTCTGTGTGCACACCAGGACCAGTCTGCAGCATTAAAGCTCTCGCTGAGCGCTCTCGTCCAGAACCAAACCTTGCTCAATTGGATTAGGCCCAAGACCTCGCTGGGTTTCACCTGTTCTGCTGGCCATCGCTGAAGACAGACTGTAGCTTTCCTTTCTCACTCTAAATGAATCCATTCACAGCTTTGGGGTCGGCTCCAGGATGCACACAGTTTTGCTGGCACACCTGACCCAACACCATATTCTTAACAAAAAAGCTGAATCTTAAAGTGCCAGGGGCTTTTATGTTTAATCACTATGTAAGCATATTGAGATGTGTGTGCTACAGGGTGTGTGGGTGGTTCCGTATAGGGCCGCAACTACCAAATATTTCCATTATCGATTAAGCTACCAATTATTTTTTTGATTAATTGATTATAAAATGTCAAAAAATAGTAAAAATGCCCATTTCAAGTTCCCGAAGCCCATGGTGACAACATCAGATGACCAATGACCAAAACCCAAAGATATTCAGTCCACTGTCACATAAGACAAAGAAATGCGTCAAATTTTCACAATTGAGAATCTGTAACTAGGTTGTAGTTTTACATTTTTGCTTAATAAGTGACTTAAAGGTACAGTGTGTAGGATTTGGGCATCTAGTGATGTGGTTGCAGATTGCAACCAACTGAGTACCCCTCCGTTCACTCCTCCCTTTCCTAGACTGCAGTAACGTGAGCCGCCGAGTGCAAAACCGCGGTAACGCCGTTTGCCTCGCTCAGAGGCCATCCTTGCCATAATAACACTACTTAAATTGCAACGGAAGTCAAACAGCGGCTGGCAATGCCACGTTTTTCCACTCTGCAGCTCACGTTATTTGCAGTTTTACAAGCAGGTAACGTAAAAACGTGAAAGGCTCTCTCTAGAGCCAGTGTTTGGTTTGTCCGTTCTGAACTACTGTAGAAACATGGCGGACTCCGTTAAGAGGACCCGCCCCCTATGTAGATATGAAGGGCTCATTCTAAGCTAAAACAAACACAACAATTCTTAGTTTCAGGTGATTATTCACTATTGAAAACATAGTTATGAATATTATATTCCATTTCTACTAATAATCCCCCGAAATGTTACACACTGTTCCTTTAAATGTTTAATTGGTAACTAAAAAATAATTAGTGTTTATTAGTATCACATCTCTTTTGGCTACCAAATCAAGAGTCATGCTGTCTAATTTTGAGGGTTTCTAATAAGCAATCCAGTCCAGAGAAACAGTCCGGTCAATCAGGTCTTTAGTGGGGATTTTAAATTTTTCCCAGCAGTATGAATCCTTAAGCACTGTCATGTTTAATCTTCGTTGCCATGTCGCTCTCACACTCTTCTGTCTCTTTTTTGTCCCGCAGGTTTACGAGGGTTAATAAACCTGGGCAACACATGTTTCATGAACTGCATTGTTCAGGCCCTAACACACACGCCGCTGCTGCGAGACTTCTTTCTCTCCGACCGACACAAGTGCGAGATGCAATCAAACTCCTGCCTGGTGTGTGAGATGTCGCAGCTCTTTCAGGAGGTACGTTTGCGTTTACATGAACTTGTTACATAGAGTTTGTTTAATCCCACAGAGAAAAGAAGAACTTCTGATTTTGGTTAAAACTGAGCCTTCATTTTTTTTTTTTTTTTTAAGCACCATATAATACAGAACGTTCTCTCGCAGTGTGCAGCAGGCTGAGTCACTGTTGAGCGCTTTTGTCGAGTCCAAAGAGGGAGGCAGAGAAAAATCCTGCCTGAAAGGAATGCACAGAGCCACATGCAAATGAATAAGCAGTAATTACAATTTTATTGAACCTGGCCCCGTCAATGCGAATTATGTTGCACAGCCCTTATTTATAGCCTCTCAATCCCAGCTCTTTGATACAAAAGTTTGGCATTTTTACATCTGACAAACTCATCGGCCTTGGACGTTATGTAATATCTGCCTGGTCTGCTCCCACACTGCCTCGCTTTTTTCTTACACCCTCTCACTTCCCAGTATATATGGGCCCACAGATGGTAAGTGGTGCTATAATGAGTTGAGTCATCACCAACGCCCCCCCCCCCCTCCATAACACACCCTGTCTCACTTGGCTGAACCGTTCGGCTATATAACACATGAAGGAGGTAATCGCTCACCTCTATCACCCAGGAAGGCAGACATTGATCGAGTATTCAGCTGTGTGAGACAGAAAATTCAGGGTCAGTCATACAAGAAAAAATCATCTATTTAAACGCTCCCTAACACACACACACACACACACACACACACACACACACACACACACACACACACAGTATCACTCCCAGGTTTTTCTACCTCCACGCCTTGTCCCCAACTCTCTAATTTCATTGCTTACTTCCATCCTCCATTCTTTTTTAACCCACCTCCATATCGTCATCAAAAGCCGGCGTCTACAGACACTCACACACACACAGAGAGCTTTTTAGATGTGAAGGTGAGAGGCGCGGCCCCGGCCCCGCTTTGATCAGACGCTCTCTCTTTCCCCGGTTTCCTCATCTTCTTCTATCGTTTGTCAACCACCTTCAAACTGCCGAAAAGGAGCAGAGTTTGTGAGATTCAAAAAGGGACGTCAGCGCGGCATGTTTTTTCCCTCTCGCGGCTCCATCAGATTTCAGAGAGAGAGCCGAGGAGAATAAAGCGAGGTGCGTGCGCGACATCTATGTGTCGAGAAACGAGAGCCTTCTCCGGCATTAATGAGCTCTGGTTGGAACTTCATTGCAGTGTTTTTTTTGCACCCCGCTCAGCTCTGTTACTTTCTTACCCGCATCTCCTGACCCTGACCTGGATTGTCACTCACTCTAATTCCCATGGCAACGCAAAGACTCAGCCACGCTTTACAGATGGATGTTTTAGCTCCAAACGCTTTCCAACCCGTTCTACTTCTCCTTTTCTGTCTTGCGCATCACACCTCTCCTCTCTGTGGATGTGCTGTTATTACAGCTCATGCTGTTAGGCGACATGTGGCGGAATCCATTCATATCTGACGAGGCCCGTAGGAAGTAGCTGCTATAAAAGAGTCAGAAAATCACCTTGACTGACGGAGCATTTGTGATATGGTTCAGCAATGAATTATAGATGACAGTGAGCAATGTAGCTATGAGATTGGCAAAGAGGTGATGAAATATAATGCACCCAGTAACACCTGGGAAAATAGGCTAACCACCCACTCCTCTTCACCCCCCACCACCACCTCTCCCATCTTTCTTCCCTGTTCGCAGTTCTACTCGGGCCACCGCTCGCCCCACATTCCCTTCCGGCTGCTGCACCTGGTGTGGACTCATGCGCGTCACCTCGCAGGCTACGAGCAGCAAGACGCCCACGAGTTCCTCATCGCAGCGTTGGATGTACTACACCGGCACTGCAAAGGGGACACCATCAGTAAGCCAAATCAATATGTCCTTCCCAGTGTGTTTACTGCATTTAGAGTAAAACAAAAAACAAAACACTAGTGTGTTGTCTTTAAATGCAGAAAGATTGGAGGGTTTACTCTAGATTTTTTTTGTTTTCTTGAATATCTTCTGTCAGGCCAGGATTGCAGCTTGTTCAAGTCAGACTGAATGGGGGGGGAAACGCAGCAAAGAGCAGTGTCAGCTGAGATTGAGAGGAGTGTGTCTTGGTCCACCTACTGCCTCTGATCTGGCATGTGGAGTTATACCTTAGAGATCAGCAGAGCACAGTGCCTTACTTCGCTGGAAGCATACTGAAGGAGACGGGCAATGGTGTGTACCAAAGGGACAGGAAGCAAGCAGTGTGAGGAATGTCAATAGGCCCCCGCTGCAGTGCAATGACACACACAGACCCCTGCAGTAAGGCTCGCTTCGATTAGCTAGAATCCACAGAGTTGTGAAGTGGCAGAGAGGCTCCGCTGCGGGGGGAATGGTAAAGTGAGAAAGAGGGCCAGAGTCCTTCAGAGGTGCTAAACAGGTTGTCGGCGTTATCTGCGTGTCTATTTATACTTTCTGCTCTTTGTGGTCCGCAGGAGACGACAACGGGAAGAAGGCCAACAATCCAAACCACTGTAACTGCATCATTGACCAAATCTTCACTGGGGGCCTGCAATCGGATGTTACCTGTCAAGTTTGCCAGTAAGTTTGTGTGTTTGCGACTTTAAAGAAGCAATTTACCGAAATAAAGTCGGTCCATTCATCTTGGTGGAGCATCGCATCACATACCCCTCCTCCCTCTTTTCCTACATTTACTCATTCATCCATCATCCGTCTTATTCCTCGTTGTACTCCGATCGCGTAGTCGCCTCTCACCGCCGGGCCGATCGATGTGGACACCACCTGTCCTCCCGGAGTGGGCGAACCACTGGTCGTGTCCTCTCCGCTGCTCTTATTTAAAGGCCCGGCCCCTGCAGAGCTGCTGCGAGGGGGGTTTTGTCTAGACAGCAGCACAACCCAAGCGTTGCCTGCCTGCCCCCTAGAGCTGTCCTGTCACATTAACGCTAGCACGCTGCACTGAACTGCAAAGCACCTCGCCCAGACTAGCAGGCAGCCCAACCTCAGCCATGTTACCTGCCTCCACAGTGAAAGGAGAGACTGCTGATGCAGAGCTAGCGATGCTGTCTTGAGTATTATTCTGCCATAAATTGACCCCCTCTGTAATCAGTAAACAACTCTCCTGTTGAGATTACTCATAGGTAAGGCCTTAAGCAACAGAAAATGCACCCCCCCAAGGCATTTTCAACATCAATGGTACCATGATGGTGCCATATTACTGCAGGGTTGCTCTCTCACCCATCATAAATGCACGCCTACTTGCCTTAATAGCCACCTGCTGGTACCACCGGGTGCTACATCCCCTGTGCGTCTATATTTGTGTATACTGTATGCATTCTACACTGGAAGCCTCCATTTTGTCCAGGCTGCAGTCCATCACAGACATAATAATACAAACTCCTTATGTAAAGCCAATTTTCTCTGATGTAACACTTCATTGAATTGCAAATGAACCTGGAAGAACAGTGTGCATATTATGCACATGCACACACTCAATCTTCCAGCAGGCTTAAACACAAAAAAAAAACTTGATCAGAACCTACAGAGGCTGTGTGGATTTAAGCTTGTATATTGCCATCTATGTCATCATCCTTTCATCATGACCTGTAATAAATGACACACGACCGCACACTATTTATTCAAGCTCATAATCAAACTCCCTTTTTTTCCCTCTAGTGGGGTTTCCACAACGATAGATCCATTCTGGGACATCAGTCTGGACCTTCCTGGCTCATCCACGCCTTTCTGGCCCCTCAGCCCTGGAGGGGATGGCGGCACAGTGAACGGAGAGAGCCACCTGTCAGGGTCCACCACTCTCACAGACTGCCTACGCAGGTACCGCTTCAGTCTCAGCCGACACCTGACAGCTTGTCCTTTTTTTCTGCCTGTCAGCTTTTCTTTTCTCTTTTTTTTCTATCTATCTAAACTAAATTCACTAAAAGTCATCTAGGTAGTAGAAGGACCTATTATGCTTTTGCCCCTCCCCCGCAGACGCACTAGGGTTAAGGTTCAACCCCCCAGAACCCGAACTAGCCCCGTAACCCGCAACACACATTAGACATCACAATGGTTTTAAGACAAAAATTAAGATTTTTATTTTCATAAATAACAGTATTTATTATAATATAGATAAACAATCTGTCCCTGACATTGTTGGCTTAAAGTGTTTAGTAATTTTTCACTACAACAAGAGTTACAGGAGTGAAGAGTGTATTTATTTATTTATTTATTTTTTCTTTTGTACCTCAATGCAGAAAACGAGGAACGGCGCCCACCGGCATTTTTTTTCTAATTTTTTTTTTTTATTAAATCTTTTTTTTAGAGGGCGACCATGCCCCAAAGAAGGTGGCGCCCTAGGCGACCGCCTATATGGCCTATGCCTTAAGCCGTTCCTATGTAAAAGGTCTGCAAAGTTACAAAGTCCACGCCAAAGGGAGTTACTCTCTCCCACAGAAACACAGCTCCTGAAACGCCTTGCTTGAAGTTCGACCTTTTCTTCCTTAACGTGGTGATGTCACCAAGTAATACATTTACATAATACCTGCCTAGCTAGTAGGCTAGTTTGGCACGCCCTCAAACAAAGCTAATTAGAGTGGAGCTGGAGTGGAGTGGAGTCCGAAGAGTTCACAACAGAGTGGGCCAGCTGACCAATCAGAGCAGACTGGGCTTTTTCAGGAGCTCAAACAGAGCGTTTCAGACGGAGGGTGAAAAGAGGTGCTGCAGCACAGCCGGTATGAGAAAAATAAAGCGTTTTTTGAACATTAAAGCATTTAAACATGTTCTAGTAGAAACCCAAAATATAAGTATGCATCTGAAAATGAGCATAACAGGTCCTCTTTAATAGAGCTAAATCAGAGACGCCTTACAGTTCTACTACTAGCTATGTTCCTCTGAGCTGTAGCACAATAACATTGATAGTATTAAAACTTTTATTAGATAAAAAATGAATCATGATCGTGACATTTGGAAAGGAAAGGAAGTACTGCCACTTTCTACTTTATTTTCTGTCACTAGGCTTATTTTCCTATATCCCCTCTGCCACCTCTCCAAATTCATGAGTATCAATCGTCTCCACTTGAAAATAAATTCCATTCATCCCTCCACTTGTATGAGGGGTCACATATTGTGTCTGCTCAGGCACGGCAACCGCCTTATCCCCGGATCTCATCTTCCACCATCACCAGGTTGGCAGAGCAGGTGTGACCTCTCATATCTTCCTCTGCTGCCTCTTCATTCTTGCAATTTCTTCCCCTCCTCTCCTTATCTTATTTCATTCCCTCCCCTCTCCACCTAATTCCTTTTCCCCCGTGCCCTCACTCTCTACCCCTCGCATTCGTCTCATCCTCCCCGGCCCCCCCCCTCTCTCTTTCGCTCGCCTCCTTTCCTTCTGACTTTCTTTTTTTTTTTTTTTTACTGCAGCACCTCACACACCCCTAGTTGCTGCAGCAAGTCTCTTAAAGGTACAGAACTGGTTGGTGCTGTTGCCGTGGTGATGGAGGCGTTGGAATTACCAGCAGGGCTCTGGGTTGGGTGGGCTGACATACAGTACAGGCTGCACCAAAACTCTGCAGGCACAAGCTCTCATACACCCTCAGATTAACTTTAGACTAGAATGAGATGTTTGCGGGGTGCAAACGGTTATGTAACATAACCAAAAAAAATATAACCATAATAGTTTTCTTCCTCTTTTTGCCAGATATCACTTCCTGTCTCTCGTTTGCCCACATGTTCTCTGCTCTTTCACACCCTCTCTTCTTCTTCTTCTTTTTACTCCAACCCTCCCTCTGCAGGTTTACGCGGCCCGAGCATCTAGGAAGCAGTGCCAAAATCAAGTGCGGCGGTTGCCATAGTTACCAGGAGTCCACCAAACAGCTGACAATGAAGAAGCTCCCCATCGTAGCATGTTTCCATCTCAAAGTGAGTCAGCCAGCGACGACAGTGCTGCCAATTATCGCTTGTTACATTATCTGTCACTGTCTGACAATTTGATTATTTAAGGCGACATCGAGCTTTTTAATCATTCACACATCTAATTTAGTCATTAATCCAAAAACAGCAGTGTCTTTTAAATAGGGCTGTGTGGCTTGAATGGTGATTTAAAAAAAAAAATAAAAAATGATTTGATCCCATTTAGTTTTGATACTATTTTTGCATCCTTATACATATTGCAATATATTTACATGCTGTATTATATGGTTCATTTTGCCCTGTGTGTATTCAGCCTCCCATCTGATGGAGGCAAAGTTCAGATTTTGCAGTGACTTAGCTGTCTGCTACTTTGCTTGTGCGTAGGTGTGTTCATAACTCGATTCAGTTGTTGGTGCATTACTGTACCTCCTACTGTGCAGCCCCCCTTTCTTTCACACAGCGTCCCAGGACACCCATGACTTTAATGACTCGTACATTCCTCCTCTGTCCATGTTTTATTATTTATCATAACAGTATACGGCGGCATATAATAATGTATTTATGATATTCACAGGAACAGGCTTGCAAGAAGATCAATCCAAACCTGTTATTATCTTGTTATGAACTCGTAAATGTGTGACAGCCAGGGTGGAACACTTGCATTTTCACTTTTCACTTGCTGTGTGTTGTATTTTGTATGTTGTAATGATGATCCCTGTTATTTCTAAATATGTGTCCTCTCCCCTCCCCCCACTATCCCTCTCTCTCTCCCTCGCCATGTTTCTGCCCCTTCCCCCTCTCTCCTCTCTCATCCTCCCTCTCTGGCCGTCTCCAGCGGTTTGAGCACTCTGCTAAACTGCGGAGGAAGATCACTACATATGTTTCCTTCCCCCTAGAGTTGGACATGACGCCCTTCATGGCATCCAGGTAAGCCTCCACCTAGCGCCCCCTTAGCTTCTCTATAGTGAATCTTATCCTGCCATCTGACTTAGAAATAGTCAGATGGAATCGAAATAAACACTGATTTTTTCCCTGTAGCAGCTTATTTACGTGGTTTATTACATTTGAATGTTTGTACGTGTACATACTGTATGAAACACTATACATACTGTGTCCTCACAGTAAGGGCACACATCTGCATCTCTGCCAAAACAGCATTATTTAGTAAATGCTCCCTAATATATATATTTATAAATGAATGTCTGTAAAGCATGCAGTAGCAGCATTGCCCCACCCCTGGCTGTAGCATCCATTCAGCTTGGTTCAGAGACAGAAAGATCATTAGAGGCACAGGACGGGAAGATATCAGCTTTCATAGATTGGATGATTCTGCCACCTAGTGGATTTATGTGTCATTGTAGCATGTTTACAAAAATGCTAATGTCTTGCTCTGCTTTTCCCCACAGTAAAGAGAGCAGAATGAACGGGCAGTATCAACAGACGGTCGATGTATTAAACAACGACAATAAGTAAGTGCCTTGGAAAAAACATGTGCTACAGCATAAACTGATTTATTAACCCTCCGCCGCTTCACAGCAGCTCTGACATCATGGTAGAAATTTCTCCTCTCTCACAGCAGCACATATGCTAATGACCTGAAGCATCTGGCTGTGACTTCCCCCAAATGAAATCAATTTGAAGCCTATTAAAAGCTGCTTAGTTTTCTTCATCCATGACAGTTACAATAGCTTTCATTTTCCAGGACATTTGCGGGGAATTTACTGTCCTAATACAATTGACAGGTTGCTTGTAGAAGAGACGAGAGTCGGTATGCAAGGAGCCTGAAAGACCTGAAAGAGCAACATATTTGGGGGTTTAAGACAAATGAAAGCGCCCATGTACAGGGAGAATAATGGGGCTTTATGAGATAATTGTGTTAAAGAGGACCTATTATGCTCATTGCAGGTGCATACTTGTATTTTATGTTTCTACTAGAACATGTTTACATGCTTTAATGTTCAAAAAACGCTTTCTTTTTCTCATACCAGCTGTGCTGCAGCACCTCATTTCACCCTCTGTCTGAAACACTCAGAGCTCCTGCCCCCCCCTTCCGAAAAGCCCAGTCTGCTCTGATTAGTCAGCTAGCCCACTCTGTTGTGATTAGTCAACCGTACTAAACTCTTTGGACTCCACTCCAGCTCCGCTCTAAGGCTACATCCACACTAATACGTTTGCGTTTTAAAACGAAAATGATCTCTGTCCAGACGAGTGTTTTAGGGCCATTTCAGAATTAATCAATCGTCCATACTACCACGCCTGAAAACGTATATCACATGACCAATCACTTACACTGGGCATGCGCGTGCTGGTGTAAACAGGAAGCAGCGCGGTTGGTTGTTTAGCTGCAGAAAAAACTATGAAGGAAGAACAGGAATGGCGAAAAGTCCCCGGACCGACGTTATCCATGTTGAAATTAACCTCTTGTAGTTGAGGCTGATGTCGTTTGTCTTCTTCCGGAAGAGGTTCGCGTGATAGGAGCGTGACAAAGCAAGTAAGGACACGCCAAGACTGATAGACCCAATCAAGAAGCGAACGTGGGTGTCTTCATTTCTGCCCGTCCAGACTAAAACGCCACCCCGGAGTTTTAAAACTAAAACGGGGTCAACAGCGTTTTCAAACGTCTCTATAAACATAGCAAAAGTTATGTTTTAAAATGAAAACGTATTAGTGTGGATGTAGCCTAACTAGCTTTGTCTTAGGGCGTGCCAAACTAGCCGCTAGGCAGTTGTTAAGCAATTGTGTTACTTGGTGACATCACCACGTTACAGAAGAAAAGGCGGGACTTCAAGCGAGGCGTTTCAGGCAGTCCAGGAGCAGTGTTTCTGTGGGGGAGAGTAACTCCCTTTGGCCTGGACTTAGGACTTTGTAACTTGGCAGACTTTTACATGCACAAAAAACTATATAACACACTAAAGGAAAGGGGAAAAGCATAATCGATTATCTTTAAAGTGAAGTCAGACAACAGAAAATAGACTAATTCACATCTCTTTTATTTCCAGGTATTCCTTGTTTGCGGTGGTCAACCACCAAGGCACATTAGAGAGCGGCCACTACACCAGCTTCATCCGCCAGCACAAAGACCAGTGGTTCAAATGTGATGACGCCATAATCACCAAGGCCAGCATTAAGGATGTACTCGATAGTGAAGGGTAAGAATTAAAAACAAGACATTAGCACAGTACTACATGTTATACAGTATGAAATCTGAATCAAATGTTTCCTTTTTTCAGGTATCTCTTATTCTACCATAAACAGTTCCTCGAGTATGAGTAGTCTTTGTGACCACTGACCATGAAGAACCACTGCTTCTAAAAAGAGCGAGTCAGGGGACTGGGGACAGGATGTAAACACAAACACACAAACCTACCTGAAACTCTTTGACTACCAGTCTGCTCCTCCAGCTCTGGAGGACAAAAAAAAAAAAAAAAGACGTGTGAAATCATGCAACCTTTCAAAAGAAAAAAAAATAACAAGCACTGAGCTACTTCTTGGCATCTACTTGACAAAACTGAATGAAGAGGAGAGGAGAAGAAGGAGGAGGAAGAAGAGTTGTCGTCAGTTCCAGGCTTGGGCAGAGGGAAGAGGCCCCACACCCCTCGCTCTCTCTCCCGTCCCCTACCTGCTGCAGGGGGCCGTCTGAGTGCGACTGACTGTCACGTTGATTGGGCACATCTGGATTTTTCTTACAGTATTCTGACCCCCACCACCACCTCCACCATCCCCCCACCCCCCACCCCTCCATTTCTCTCCCATGGTGCTCTCGTTTCAACTGACCAAGCATTTAACTTGATGGAAGACAGTTTGTTGTCATATGCATACGGGACTGAAAAAAAAACAAAAAACAGAATCAACGTATTATGAACTTTGCAAGAACATTTTTAAAAGGTATGGTTATGATTCTTATCATTTGTGAATTTTGTTATGAAATACTGTATGAATCTAGTATACATCTATTTTTTAAGAGCAAAAGAAAAACGAAAAACAAAAAAAAAAAAACACCGGAGAGCTTAGAGAAGGCCGTCTTTGCCAGTTGCTGGGGAAGTGCTGCCATGGAAACTAAGCAGATTTGGACCTGAGTGTGCTCATGTTCCATTATTTACTGTGTTGATTGTTTTATTTTTAAGTCTGGTTGAGGGCAGGGAATATCTATATTTTTTTTAGCAACTCATTGAATTTTTTGTTTCTTTTCAGTGTCTTTTTTAATTTTTTTTTTAATTTTCAGTACAGTCACGTGTCCCTCGCTGTCCTGGTACTGGAAATGTTTTTTGGACGTATTATACTTTCATTCTTGTGGAATTGTTGGTATAATGATGGTGATGGTTAAAATTGGCTCACCTTTTGCTGTTTATGAATTGTATGTTGAATGTGAGCTTTGGGTTTTCGTACGGCATTCTGAAGAGACGACTCGATAACAAATGAGTAATACGTGAGAATCTCTCCGCGGTGAACACCTTGAATGCTCTGTGCAACAAAAAAAAAAAAAAAAAGCCCGTTTAACAACACTGCATGCGACTGGGCTCTCATGATCTTATAATATGTGAAAAATTTGCCCTCAAGTTATGCCTCAAGGCCTGCTGCCCATCATGATTTCTGTTCTGTAGTTTGGGGGATCGATCATGTGGAGATATATAGAGGGTAAAAACACATTGCACGTATACGGGCACTGTGCGACCACAGCCTGGCTCTGAATCCATCAGTGTTAATCTTCTCCATGGCAACCGTGTGGCTGGTGTAGACCGGTGTGGTTCGTGGTGTGTCTTGCCTCTGCAGTGCAGTAAACCCAGTGCTCTATTCAATCAGTATGCTGTCAAGTCAGACTTTTAGATAAATGCACATACACATCAGGGTGTTGTGGTCTGTTTTTGTTTGAATATCACTGATTGTGTATGTATTAAAAGAATAAATACAGAATTAAAAAAAAAAAGATTCACTCATGTATAAGATGAGGGCCCTAACCTATCACAGTAATGCCACATTAAAAACCACAACCCCTGGTTGTTTAGCTGCTCTGTAATTGAAAACAAACATGCATATCCTTTGGTCTGCTGCAGAAACCTCAGCTAGAGGGCAACGGCGGGGGTTTTTCCCAAATCAAAGACTTGTGAAATGGAAATGGTCGCACTTTGGTTTGGGTGTATCATGGAGCAGTTAAGGCCACCCAAGGACATTCAGGGACGCAGCTGAAACGAGAAGGAAGAGGAGAGCTTCATTATCCGTTTCAGTGATTAAACTCAGAACAAAACTGGACTGTGTATGATCTGTCTTTTGTCTCATTCTTCCATCTTCCAAAATACTGTATGTCCCAGAATTGAAGTAATGCTGTAGTGTGTTCCTGTCAGTGTAACTGGTAGCACTTCCTTTTACAGGTTAGCAAATTTCATGGTAAGTAGGTGATGATTCACACGTAACACGTTTGAGATTTCTTTGAAATGACCCCTATATTTACCTCAAAATTTATCGAAAATGACCCCAACATTTGACCCCTATTTCCCAAAACAGGTAAATATCAACACCGAGCCCCTCTACACTATGTCCATGTAAATGAATGTAGGTCTAATTACAATCAATTGGTACAATTACATAAAATACATAACCAGCTAATTATCAGCTGCTTATTGGGAAATAGAATACAATTCTACAATTATTTGGATGTAATTTCCAAGAAATTTAAAAGAACATGCTTATTATCATCTACTTGCCAGTAAACAGTGGACCTGGGAATAAAGTGATGGTAACCATGCCTATAGCAATTAACTTCGAATTACTTTCCTGGTAATGTATTAAAGAAACTACCAGCTATTTATTAGCTGCTTTGGGAAATAGAATATATTTATGAAATAAGTTTGAGGGTAAATATAGGGGTAATTTCGAAGAACTTTCGAATGCGTTACTTGCTGATTATTACCTACTTAACAGGAAATTTGCGGACCTGTAAAATGAAGTGTTACTGTTTAACTCATGGTAGAGCAAGAAAGTACTGTAAAGGAAACGAGTGGTGCTTCTCATTTCATCATTTTTCGCCTCCTCGTCTCCTCGCTCCTCGATCCTCCGGCTGTGACCCGGAAATCGATCTCAGTCCTTCATCTTGAAGGACGTCCCAATTCATAAAATGCGCATCGAGGAGCGAGGATTGAGGAGCGAGGAGGCTTGCTGGAGGAGCTATGAGCGAGGATACACCAGTGTATCCTCCAGTGTTTCCTCCACGGAAGTTTATCACCGAACGACACGCCCCCTTATTGGATATCAGTTATTGATTGGACGCTGCGCCGATCAGACTGATCTGATACATCAACATCACTGCAGTTTTATACCAGAGTGAAGACAGATCACAGATTAAAAGATTTATAGTTTAGTTGTCTTCTGATTCACCGTCTAGTTATAATCTGTGTTAACTGTAGGTGTGAACAGCAGACAGACCATGTTGATGGTGAAGTGATCCAGCAGCAGAAGGACCTGCAGTATCTCTGCTTCACACACCGTCACTGAAGGAGTCTGACACTGAGAGGGGTTTATAATACCTGACAAAGAACGGACCTCAATCAACTTTCTTTAATCATTAGAAAGAGTTTTCTTTTGATGATCTGTTATTTCACTCATTAACTTTTATTAAGGATACAGTTAAAGTCAGAGAGAGAAGGAGAGTCTGTCTTTTACAGCTTTTACATCATTTATCCTCATTTCCATTCAGTCACATGTGAGGCTGATAATTCCTGAGCGTCGGGTTTGATATGAGTTACATCATTTCACTTTTCCCTCAAACATTCAGCCTAATACATAACTTCTACTATCAGAATATCAATAACTACAGACGCTAATAATGAATAAATAATATAAAGATATTGATCCAGTAGAGATGGTTCCTGGTCCTCTAAGCAGGACTCAGTCCACAGTAGAAGTACAGACTACAGCTGTTATTCATGTGCAGGTGTTTGTTAAACAGAGAGAAAACACTGCTGCTCTGATAACTCTGTTTCTTTATTAGTATTAGATCAGTTCAGACATAAACAGCTGTTAAAGCTGACTGACAGCTGATCCAGATGTGATCAGCTGCTGCTGTCATCAGAAACGGACGTCGCTTCACCTGACGCTTCAGAGGAAACGACGTCTCATGTCTCTAAAAACATATTTCCTCGTTTCCTCTCTCCTCGAGTCTTTTCCTCGCCTCCTCCGCTCGCATCTCCCGTGGGCGGGACTAAGACACGAGGAGAGGAGTCGAGGTGAGGAGTCAAGCCGTATAAAAGCACAAATGGGAAAGACCCGAGGTCTTTTATTTCCAAAGAGTTAATAGGCTGAATACTTGTAAACATGCACTCTCACCTTTAAGCTTTGTGTTGCATTTCTGGCCTGAAAGCAGCTCTTATGTGTTTGATTATGGTGCCACCTTGTGGTCAAACCAAGAAGCTCAGAAGAGGTCTGGAAAAAAAAAATCAAACCTGCCTTCAGAATGCAATGCAGGTGTGTAAAAAAACCCTGAAAAAATGTAAAGAAAGGAGATTAATATGTGTCTTCAATGAGAGAGCCTCACATTAAGGGGAGACACCTCTGATGAATAGGGAATTTTTTTTACTATTAGATATCACCATGAAACTCTCACAGTTGTTTACTTACATTAAGGCAATTATTATTTTTCTATTAAGATTTTTCTGAAATTTTAGGTTTGAATATGCAAATGAGGCATTCTCTTATTAAATATGTGTTAATTTGCATACATTTCCAGAGTAGCAATCTGAACATTGGAGAAAGCCAGGTTCAAAATTCTTGTTTCATTTTGTTAACATATTAGAGTCAAAGGTTTTTACTGAGGGGATTTTATATATCTCTTTTTTTTTCATGCCATAAATCAGAAAATACTGTCAACAGACATAAAACAAATCCATTTTGGCCATGTTTTTAGGAATAAAATGTTCTATAAATCAGGCTATAAATAATGTATGAACCCCTCTGTAAAAACCTTCAGAATATAGATAGGAACTAAACTGTAAGTGATACTGAAATGGAGATTTCTGACTCAAAACTGAAAAATAATTTTGAGAAAACAGCCTTTAAAGATATGTATTGTAAAATTCAATACATTTTGAAGGCACTACAGGTGAATAGGGTGAACAATTTTAACTAATAGATATCACCATGAAACTCCCCCAGTTGATTACTTACATTAAGACAGTTACTTTTTGTATTACAAGTTTTCTGAAATGTTATGTTTAAATATGCAAATGAGGCTTTATCTAACTTTTGGTTAGCCTTAATAAAAAGCCTTAAAATAATAAGAATATGTCCTAATAATTCAAACATTTTACCATTTTTACTAAAATATTTGGCATTTTTAGCATTGTTTCCTTCATACAGAACATTACAACACACTTATCACTTATTACTTAGTTTATTTAGTTTCAACACAACTTTACACAATCCATGTTTGCTTCATCAAACTTGGTGTTTCAGTATAATTAAACAGAACAGAAACTGGGAGAACATACGTAATGCAAACTTCCTATGGAAACTGTAAAACGTTTAACAATTGTGGTGAGATTTTCCAAAGCAATTAAAATAAGGCTTATCATTTAAAAAAAACCTACTAACTAGAACACCAATGGAACAAATACCAAGTAGAAATTCTGCAATATAGTCTTAAGAAATGCAGTCATTTAAAATAAAAATAAATTGTGAGCGTTGTTGTAAGAAAAGTTTTTGCCAGAATCGTAACTACTACATAACACCTCTGCAACAGCTGGATGATATTGTACAACGCAGGGTGTTTGGTTTTAAATGTTGTGCTGCACACCAACAAAAACTATACACTTTAATTAGGTTTTATGTAACTGAGCTTTCACAGCCTTCATTTTTCTTTCCTTCAGTCATCTGAGCAATGTCTACATTCATAATTCATGTCCAGAGTCGTCGCTATTATTATTATGCTAATTAGTGTAACCATGGGACCAACACTCTCGGTCACTGTTGCTATGGAAATATAAGACACTAGAGGTGTGTCATGTCTGTCAATGGTAATAAGATGTTACAGACCAGGTAACAAATTCCGCAATCATGCAGAGAGAGAGATTAGATATGGGGTTTGATTAGTCATGGCTGGGGGTTCACAACGTATGTGTGTGTATGTGCACTTCTGTACATCATGCAAGACTGACACATGTAGGGTAAAGGTTTAATAACTTCTATAAATAGTAATAGAACTACAGACGGGGGAGTCACAGGACGGCAGGATGAACTCCTGGAGCAGCACAGTGATGATGATAAAGGAACACCAGAGCCTCTTGAGGATAAGTGTTCTAGCCCTTCACAAATTCACTGATCGTCACTCAGACACCCAGAGAGACAGAAACAGAGGATGGTTCAGTGTCATTATACAAAGTGTTGACAAGTCGCTTGCAACGGGAGGCTACATGGGACAAGCTAAAGCCCCTCATAATAGCAAAGTCAAAGAAAATAGAGTAACAGAGTTACCAAAAAGATAGGGCTGTACCGAATCGTTTGAAGCTTTAAAGCTTCATTTGTAACTTTTTTTTTTTTTTTGTATGTTTATTCATTCTGTTTAAACACAGTGTTTCAGCACAGTTGCAGGTAAAGATTAGGCTACACTAATATTATTAGTGTTATTATACTATTTGTTGAATTAGATTCCTGTGTAGGATTTCTAATAACTCCCCTGCTTGCCGCACAGGCAACGGCTCGGCCTATAGCAGCATGTCTATAGGCAGATAAAGATTAGGCTACACTAATATTATCAGTGTTATACTATTTGTAGAATTAGATTCCTGAGTAGGATTGTTTCCGACTCGTGTAATTCAAACATTTCCAATAACTCCGGGCGTTGTGAAGTCCAAAAGTCAAAATGTATTGAAAAAAGATAGATGTAATCATTTCAAAAATTCACAGCATGTTTTTCTCTAACAAAATATTCGGCTTCAATCTATATTTGTTGGCGTTTAGCCTTTCAAAAACTACATTTTCACTGCGGTCAAAAAACTGTTTGCTCTTCCGCTTGCTGTACACAAAGAGAGGCAAGCACCTGTATTAACGGGTCGGTCTAGCAGCATGTCTATTCATTATGTTTAAACCCGGTATTTCAGCACGGTTGCAGATAAAGATTAGGCTACACTAATATTATTAATGTTATTATACTATTTGTTGAATTGGATTCCTGCGTAGGATTGTTTCCGACTCATGTGATCCAAACATTTTCAATAACTCCAGAGCGTTGTAAAGTTCAAAAGTCAAAATGTATTGAAAAAAAGATAAATGTAATCATTTAAAAAATTCACAGCATGTTTTTATCCAACAAAATATTCGGCTTCAATCTATATTTGTTGGCGTTTAGCCTTTCAAAAACTACATTTTCACTGCGGTCAAAAAACTGTTTGCTCTCCCGCTTGCTGCACCTGTATTAACGGGGCGGTCGAACAGCAATCTATAACAGCACCATAAATTATATTTACCGTATACTGTATAAATACAATAACAAAAAAAATCTATTCTAATCCTTTTTTTTTTCTTTAATTTTTTTAGGGTGATGACATCATAAAATACGATGACAGATATTCAAAGCTTCACTCGAAAACCTCAATAGAAGCTTCAAATGTAGAAAAAGGACATTTGCTACAGCCCTAAAAAAAAACAAAAAACATACAGAAAGTTAACAAACAGTGTTTTTCTGTAATACAACACAGTGAAACAACAATAAACTGAAGATGTGTTTGAAATGAAATATGTCTAAATCCAGTTTAAATCCCAGTTCACTACTTCCAGGATAGTGACCTATCCACTTCTTGGGAGCAAAATAATCCTTCACAAAATATAATCTGAGCAGGTTTTATTCTCTCAAATCAGATGACATAAAACCATGAATCTTAGCCGCTACTCAGCATTCATATTGAATAATTGAGAATTGTGCAGCCTGGCATTTTCTGACAAAAGTAGCTACTGTAACAACTGCAACATTATTACACGATATACATAAATAATGGCAAATGAGAAAGAACAGCTTGCAAAAGAAGTTCAGTCCAGTAGAAACAGGCATACAGTGGCATTCATTTACATAATACAACAACATTGTAGTAGAGTTTCTATACATCTTAGCAGCACTTTGGTTAGAGGCTGGCTCGGGTATCGAGCCAGAACCATTAATGTAATATAAATTATGCATGTCGTTATATTGAAGCAGCGAGTGACACAGGACGGAACATTTGCCCTCCGACTGAACTGCTATTCACATTTACATTTGATGCATTTCCTCACATTAAATCTGTTGTACTACAAAACACAAGAACCGATGGCGCTGACGTTCATTATGTTCTGTGCCTGGAACAAAAACATCATTACTCATTCACTAATCAGATTTTCAAAACTAAGTGACACTAAAAACATTTTCTGTACAGTTTTTTTACAGTCAAAAAGAGAACAGAACTTGCAGACGAGACAGGGAAAGAAATAGAGGAATGATGAGGTAGCCAGTTTCAATAACAGTTTTTTTGTTTTACAGCGTATGAGCACACTGTTATGATGTTATTTTTACACAATACTGTGGAAACTTGGCGCAGGCCCTCTGCTGTGAAACTATGTATATAATCCTGGGTCTCCAGGGAAAATTCCTGTCACCCAGGGGACCATTTACAAGTGGGCGTTGGTGTCCGTTCTGCCTCAGCTCAGAGCTCTCAAAACACTGAGAACAAACAGATTTAATTTTGAGCAAACAGTTGTATGAACTTGTGATTATGATATAATGGATTTGTTTACAGCCAGCCAACACTGAGTCAAAGGCAGTTTGACATTCTGTTGTTGCTTCGTCCCCCTTAACATGTTCAGTGTGAACCCCTTGTTCAATAATGTCCTCTTCCTCTCTGATGTGACCTTAGAGATGCTGATAAGAGCTGCCTGTTATTTGTTTCAGATATAGATCACCGTCCTCTCAGATGCTGGTCTGCAGGTCCCCGTTCAGCAGACAACTCTGGGTCTCCGTGGGGTCGTTTATCATGCGAGACTTGTCCTGCCGGCTGTCGCTGCGGTCAGCCTCATCCAGCCCGCCCACCTTCTTGATACACAGAACATTCTGGAAACTCTTCTTGAAGTTCTCCGACAGGAAGGCGTAGAGGATGGGGTTTGCGCAGCTGTTGGCGTATCCCAGGACCACCACGAACGCAAAGGTGCTCCTCAGGATGGGCGTGGTGCTGATGGTGCCCGTCACCGAGGTGACGTTGAAGACGTAGAAGGGCAGCCAGCAGAAGACGAACACCGCCACCACGATGGACACCATGCGGGTCACCTTCCGCTCCGAGCGCTTCCTCTTGGAGGAGCCCACGCGGATGCCCGAGGACTTCACCTTGAAGATGATGAACAGGTAGCAGAGGCAGATGACCATGAGGGGCAGGAAGAAGCCCAGGATGAAGGTGTAGAACATGAACGCCGTGTAGTAGGCCTCTTGGGGCTCGGGCCACACGATGGAGCAGAAGCAGCCGTCGTGCTTCGTGATGATGCCGCTGTAGATAACGATGGGCAGGTTGACCATCAGCGACACCCCCCACACCGTCAAGTTAATAGTCTTGGCCATGCGCGGCTTGCGCCACTTTGTGGACTTAATGGGATGCACCACAGCCAGGTAGCGGTCGATGCTCATCACCATCAGGCAGAAGATGGAGGTGAACTGGTTCAGGGAGTCGACGGTCATCACCACCCTGCAGAGCACGGGGCCGAACGGCCAGTGGACCAGCGCCAGCTGGATGGCGATGAACGGCAGGCCCAGCATGAACAGCACGTCGGCCACCGCCAGGTTGAGGATGTAGATGTTGGTGACCGTCTTCATCTTGGCGTAGCGCAGGATGACGTAGATGACGAGGGCGTTGCCGCAGAGCCCCACGGTGCAAACCAGGAAGTACATGCAGGTGATGACCACCGTGCTGGTCTTGTTGAAGGTGTGGTCCGTGTAGTTCCCGCGGAGGTCGGTCTCGTTGCTCTGCATGAAGCTTTCATACATGAGGTGCTCCGACAGGTTCGGAGGAGACGATGGGAAGATCCAGGAGTCCATGGTGCCTCGCTGTCTCACGTGGATTATGGCATCTCACCTGCACACATAAAGATGTATCTCAGCGACAGTGTCAAATACTTTAAAGGAACAGTGTGTAGCATTTAGGATCTATTGGAAATGGAATATAATATTAGTGAGTAGGTTTTCTTTAGTGTATAATCACGTAAAAATAAGAATCGTCGTGATTTTGTTAGCTTAGAATGAGCCGTTTATATCTACATACGGTCCTCTTCGCGGAGTCCACCATTTTTCTACAGTAGCCCAGAACGGACAAACCAAACACCGGCTCTACTGTAGATAGGGTCATTCGCATTTCCACGTCGGTCACCATAGTTCTCTGACATGCTTGGCACACGGGAGAAGTTTCAGTTGGTTGCATCCTCACCGCTAGATGCCGCCAGATCCTACACACTACACCTTTAAAATTACCTTTTTAATCAGAAATGATTTTTCCAATCCTGTCAGTTATGTTATGTCAAGTTGACAGAGAGTAAAATAATTATTCCACTTGATATGGATTTTGATATTGATTTTATGCTTTCTAGAAGAAAAAAAGTGAGATCCATAGTTGTCATGGGATATTGAACGTGATCTCTCTTCCCTCCTACTTGCTAATGGATGTTGAACACCACGAGTGTTCTCTGTGACGTCATAAATCCATGCTATCAGTCAGAGCTAAAGCTTTTACATGTAAGTATGTTTGTCCTTTTGAAAAACAAAATGTTCTTTTTCTAATCACCCCTCATGGCCAGTGGGAATATTATAGATTTTGTACCTGAATCCTCTCTCTTGAGAACAGATCTGATTGATGGCATGTGTAAAGAAGAGCACCTGAGGGCGCGTGGCAGTGCTTTCTACCTGAAGTCAGACGCTCCTGCTGTGTTAATTTGGTGAGGTACTGCTACCCAGGGAAATCACTCTGCACACCCTGCAGTCATACGCTCTCCCTGGGGAGATGCTCGTCCTTCAAATGCTGCTAGATGATTATCTGCGACAGGTTACACTGAATTCTTTGCTGACACATTTCTTTAAATTTATTAGGGGGTGGGCTTGGATGTAAATTAATCCCAGCCTAAGTAATTGAACGAGGGGGAATCACTGTACTGCCAATAGCCTTGCTGCCGCAGTCAGATTGAAGTGCTCTCCGTTGCCAACGCACAGGAGGCAAACATGGTCTGACAACTTAGTTTGGTGCCAATAACACAAGTGGTTTTATGGTGCCAGTTTATCATTTTCACCATGGCAGCAGAACAGGGTGGACACTGCTCGGAGTCTTGTTTTCTGGTGAACAGGCGACTAAATTCCAGCAAAGGGGATGTTTGAGCTCAGTGAAAACATGGTGTGTTGCTGCCTATAAATGTGTGTTGTCTGAGTCAGGTGGATGGACAGAAGATTGTATATTTGGAAAGTCATTGAGAGAAACACCTTTAGTTTGTGTTGCATAAGACAGTTCATCATTCCTACAGAACCAGAGCACAACAGACCACTGAAATAAAACATAATACCCTCTCTTGACAAACAATACATCAAAGGGACTCACTGATCACGGTTGGTATGAGCAATACTTTGTCACTCTTATGAAATAGTATTTCGTGAACTGTTAAATTGCTGCATTGTTCGTACTGTGCAACAGGTATTCCTTCTATACAAACCAGCCCAGAGCCAACACAGTCAAAAGAAAAAGAACAACTGGTGAGATACTGTTTAAATAAAGTGGCTACTTTCAGTTTTTATCACAAATATTAATCTCTAGGGGGAAATTGGGACGTACAGTTACTCTTACATCTAAATATAAAGAAAGAAAGGGGAAATACAAATAAAGGAGCATGTAAATGTGTACATAATGCTACAATATATAACACAATACACGTAGAGTAATATAAATAAATAAATTATAAAAAAATAAGAAATATAAGAAATGTGTACAAATATGTGCATCAAACACATACAATATAATCAAATAAATGAATAAAAATGCTAGGAAGTGGAAGGATCTATACAGTGTTTTAAATATAAATGCAAGAATAAGTACAGTGTTTCTCCTTCACTGCTCAAGGCCATTCATTCTGCTCCAACTTTTGCTTTTAGGTGCTAAAACGTAAAAGATAAGAAGGTGGATATTCAGCAGAATAAATGATTACATGCCCATAGTTAACTATGCAAATCCATCTTATGTGAAATAAAATGAGTCAGAGATTTCATTTAGATTGTTAGCAAACTGTGCACAGAGCCAGCTGAGGTTTTTTTTTCATTGCATCACATTTGTTTCAACACACATGCCAGGACATCATCATGTCACCAGCCAACAGTAAGATTGCATACTGGGAACCACTGCAGTAAATATTGGAGTTGGCGCTCAATTTGGCAGATCTCTTCAACTTCATTTGAATAATCATTAACCTGGTAATGTAGGCCACTATCTTTTGCACATCTACTGATATTTCACACTCAAATCAAAAAAGTATCCTCTTACCTGCAACTGGATTCAATCTCTCTATCTACAAAAAATGCGCCACTTGTGTCCGGATCAAAGTATTTCAGTGTTTCACGACAGATTCATCTTCTTCATCTCTCCAAATATTCCTCAAGTTTCAAGTCTCACCAGCATCGAAGTGGGGAAACCTCTCTGCGATGTGATTTTTCCTTTAAATAATTCCATAATGCAGTCTGCATCACATACGATGAGAAAAGGACCAAAAAAAAAGGTGGGACAAGTAAATAAAATACAAGCTCCCAATAAGATCATGCGCTCGTGACACTGGTGCTGCGCGCTGTGACTGCCTCGAACCGGAGAGAGGAGCGCTTTAAAGGAGCTGCTGCCTTAAGCGACTCACCTCTGAGAGACAGAGAGGCTGTCTGCTGCCATATCCACTCCTGCATGCAGGTGGAGCTAAGTGAGATAGAGCATATACATTTTAATGATCAATGCTGTCAGAATCATCCCCCCTCGAGACCATGTGGACTTTCAAAATGTATCAAACCTCTAATTGGTGACCAATTAGCCAAATGTGCCAAAGTAATACCTGTTTTATGCACACCTCTGGATCCATCCATTCATCAAAGTTACCTGTGTCAATTAGCCCCCTGACTCCAGGACAGTTATACCACCTACTCTACACCTCTGGTGGACAGAAGATGTATTGCAAGTCCACGTTTCCAAACTCATCATTAATTGACCTCGCAGCCAATCAGAGGCAGCACTTGAGCGCAAAGACGCACAGCAGCTCAAATTACGCGCCGTGAAAATCGCCCCTCCCTCCACTGGATCAGGTTGTTTTTAACTAATGATAGTCTCATTAGTAAGATAAAAGTATAAAAGTAAGTATACGTGGAGGATAATGGATGGAAACCTGGATTTAAGTGGCCTCTCCTTGTTGTGGTCGTTGCAGTTTGCTCTTTCCACGTGGATTTGGGTTTTTCCTGACTTTTGCCAAACATTTGATCTCCAAAACATCTCTTCAGCATATGGTGGGTGATTATTTCGAGGCCATGTCCTTGTTCTTTCAACACTTCAGCCCTTTGACGGAAATCCATCCCAAATGTGCTGCTGGTCCAATCTGCTGTACAGGTAAAGTGCGTTTCTATCCTTCTAACTGCTGTATTGGCACTGTTGATGCTGTTATCATGCAAATGCAAGCTGGTTTAAATCGTTTAAGGAGAAGGTTGTGTTGTTTATCTTTATAAGGACTGGCATGCTAAGTTGTTGTAGTGTGTGTGAGTGAGATGTTTGATGAGTTTTAATGGCACAACAAACTTCTAAGCATTTTGTTTTTGTCAACTGTATTCTTGGGCCTTTTGTCAACTAAGTGGTGCTCTTGTGACAATCTGGAAGTGGTTGGTGGAAAAAAAAAATACTGTCAAGAGACTGCCAGGAAAATGTGTGTTGCGTTGGTCAATATGTTGGCATACTGTTGGGGTGCTGCTCCTGGTTCTTTAAAGCTGCTTAGAGGTGGCTGTGTTGCCAAACACTGATTCCACAGGTCACAGGTCTGCCATTAGAGGCCTGCTGCCCCTCACACTGTTGTCTTGCTATAGCTGGTTGTTGGCCTGCAGTAGGCCTATTATCTGGACTAAACATGTCAGGTGTCATCTTCTGTTTCAACTCATCTTCTGCTTCAACTGCTGGACTGTATGGCTTCTCTAGTTTCACAAGTAATCTGCATATGTATCACGTGTTTAAATGTGTTTGGTATCGGTTTATTTCATTACCATATGCTGTTACCCATGATCACAGATTTTCAGTTTTGCAGTGTGAGAATGACTCGTATGTGTAAGTTGAGCTAAACATTGTTCAAATGAACAGAGGTGTAAGAAAATATCGATATCGCATTATTGTGTTTTGTGATACTGTATCAATTCTCAAAAAACACTGAATCTAATTTTAGTTAATAGTTTACATGCAAAGATGAACTCAGTCAATACTTTATTTAATTTGCAAAGATATGCACCATCTCAGTGTATGTGCTCTCTCAAAGTAGTGCAATGATGTTGGATGTTACAGGGACTGTGATAAATGCAGATCTGACTGTTCTGATTGCATAAAAGTCCATTTTTTTACTCAGATTTTATGCATATGTTGGTGTGTTCTTTATACTATGACAGTTTTCCTAAAATTAGATTGAACAAAAATCGCGATATATCGCCTTGCTTACAATATCGCAATAAATCGCAATATATTGAATCGTGACCCCTGTATCATGATACGTATCGTATCACCAGATTCTTGCCTACAGTATACACATCCACAGCCCTACTGCTTCAACTTCTTAACTGTTTGGCTTCTCTGAGTTTCACAAGTAAACTACATATGTATCACATATGATGAATGTGATGAATGCAAAAGCAGATCCCACTGTTCTCATTGCAAAAAAGTTTTTTTACCCAGAATTTATGCATATTGTGTGTTCTTTATACTGGCAGTTTTCATAAAATTAGGCCTAGATTTAAAAAAAAAAAAATGAATCACAATATATCGCTTTGCTTATAATATCGCAGTATATCGCAATATATTGAATCGTGACCTCTGTGTCATGACACGTATCGCCTGATTCTAACCAATACATATAATAATAACAATAATAATGTATGTGAGCATTTCTGTTTCATCGATCCACAACGTTTCAGATCTCGACGGCATCTGCAGCGACCTTTTCATGTCATCTAATGACTAAACGTCAAATGATTCAAGCTGGAAGTCTCATCTAGCTGTCACTGTAAACTCTTCGGTATAGCATTGAGAGTGAAAAGGTCCTTCACACAACTCATCGCCTGCAGTAGGGATGCTGAAGTTTCAGAATTTGCAGGTTAAGTTAGTTTTCAGTGCCTCCAAGACGCCTCTCAGTCACCTCAGGTGAGGAGGAGGAGTGGGTTATGTAGCGCAGAGAAGTGAAGCCTTTATGTAAATCAGCAGACAAAAGAGAGTCAGCTTCTTTTGAAGTGTGTTACAGTAAGTCTTTTGACAATCTGTTTCATCCCTGACCTGCAGATCCTTTAATTAAGTTAATTCAAGCGATAGAATATGTTGATTAGCAGGCACTTCTCTTTGAGATCAGAGTACGATTGACGATAATAAGCTCAACGCTGCTGTGACTCCACGCTTAAAGGAGATGTGGAAAAAAGGGGTCATTTGCATCAAACCCATATTTCTGGTCAGCCAATAAAACGTCCTAAATAGCAGTTCAGGGTACTGAAGGTACTTGAGGACTGTATTATCAATACATGCCTGTTACTTCCCTTCGTCTTTAAAGTCCTCTTGAGCCCACTAAACGCCGAGTGATTCCACATTATTCTTTGGCCAAAAAAGTAATTAAGTGAGAGCTGGAAAATGAGCACATCTTAACTGTTAGAGACAGCAGTAGGTAGTTTCTCTCATTCTGACATGAACCATGCACCGTGCAGGCGAAAAGGTCACAGGGGAAATTAAACAGATGAGGAAGCAGTAATTTATTAGAAGATATCGTGCCACAAGGAACAGTCAATGACCCATTGACTTGATTTGTGTTCAATACAATATGGGTAATCTAAAGACAGATAAGAAATGATGCTGTGACATTTTAATATTTAACTAGAACTGCATTTACATTCTTGGGGATGTTCGGGCTGTTGAAGATAAGGGAAGAAAAGGCTCATTATTAATGACCCTTCAGGTACTATTATGGTTTATCAGTATTCTCCCAGACTGAAACAAGCGTGCCGATACATACCGGCGTTGAATGATGCTCGGGTTGTTCAGTTCTGTGTTACTTTTAACTGATCGCGGTGATTTAATGCAGGAGAGAGCTTGAAGCTCAGCTCTATATTTGCCTCCTAATTATTGAGGCATGACCGAGCACCTCTCTGGCTCCGGCCCTGAATTGAAAGCATTGATTAAAGTTCCTGCCGGGGTAAATTGATAAACAATTAGCAGCCTGAGGCATGCTGCGAAATATTCAATGGATACCACGGACGCTTTTTGTAATTTTTGTAATGATTCTGCTGTGAGAGAAACACATTAACAGGTGCTCTGAAAAGATATTGCTGCAATGTGTTATTAGCACAGAGCAAAGGTTCTTTAGTGGCTGTGGGGGGGTTGAAGCTCAACGATCACCTTGGATTTGCTCGTGTACATTTACTTGAGAAGGAAAAACTTCCACAGGACTCCGTTGTAAAAATGGATAAAAACAAAAATCTTTATTCCGCAGTTTTGTAGTATCTTCTTACAGGAGTATTCAAAGCTAAGTTCTCCTAATTAGCAAACTGTACTACGGTAAGAAAACCGTGTGGCTCGGTCCTTAACTTGAGCCTCAACTGAACAAACCACTGTTTTTACCTCAATGAGCACAAGAAGCCTATTTCTCTTAAAGCGACGGTAACCTACTTACCGGTCTAACAGAAAGCTTATATAGTGTTGCCTTTACAAAGTAACACACAAAGACATTACATCAAGATTAATTAAATCAAATGATCATTAAATTACTTTTAACCTTTTAACATATTAATTACTATGAATTAACTTATTCAATGAAATCACTTATTTATCTCACCTACATAAAATACAGATTGTGCTTATTTATTGAACTAAAACATGTATACTAAACTTGGCTCCCACAGTGGCTTTCTCATTTTCAGATTCATTAAGAGGAATAAGACTTGTTGGATTTTGATTTGATGGATTCTTATCTCTGTCTTGGTGTTGTTGCTTTTTACCGTCCTGGATAGGCGTTTCATAATGTCAGTTTCATGCTGCCATAGATGTAGTGATTGTCCTCCTTTTGCTGTTATGTTCATGTCCGTCTCAACTGCCTGTTAAGTCAGCGCTCCTTCCATCCACTTCATGTGTCGAGGGAGTCCTTTTGTACATATGTTATCTGTCCAATCTATTGTATTGACACTTGACCCTTTAGGGGCTCAACACGGCGAACTGTAGATGAGCCGCCCGCTGCCGAGCTGTGTTGCTGCTCACAGTCCATGTGTCTTCTGTACAGTACTGGTCCAACAGCGTGACTCTTAACGCAGGATATTTTCAAACTCTTTCTTCATGTGGATGAAGATGTAAAAGGTGATGTCAGCTTTCTGTTTCTTCAAAGATGTAAATTCAATTAAATGTGATGTAATTCCCGGTTTGGCTGTGGTGAAAAGAGGTGAACATTTTTTGAAATAATAAAACAACAGTAAGCTAAATATGTGAAAAAAAAACTAAATTTTTTTCCCAAACATTCTTTATTGCTGAGATCCAGGTTGGTCGACAGTCGGCTAGAGTTCACTCACAACTGGAAACAACGGTGTGACTGTTATTATTAACTTTGAATGAATCACATTACATTTACATCATGGGGCAAGCTACTCCTCCCAAAACACATGTAGACCTAGAACTCCTTTTCAATTTGTAGCCAATAAACACATCTGTTTTTAAGATATGTCCCCTTACATTCCCAATAGAAAGAAAAGAGGTAGTATCATGTTTTGAGTGGAGTATCCCTTTTTAATTTCGTAATACTGTGATATAATACCGTCACCGCAAAAACCAAAAGAAATATCGTGATATACATTTTGGTCATATCACCCACCCCTGAGTATACGTCAAATACATTTTTCCCCAAAGATGGTTTCAATCATTTTAGGTAGTTCTCATCACTCTGATGTTCAAGTGGTCATTTTTCTGATGAGTTTGGTTTTAATGAGTTATTTGATGCTATAAAAAGGGAGGTGAGACGTCATGATTGACAGCTGTGATTCTCTAATCACTAACAAGCTGCGTCCGTGCTCGGCTCGTGACTGGCTCAGGCGGGTGTGTGGGCAGGACCTCGATAGTGGCTCCAGCCCCCACTATCACTACTGAACAGACATGAAAATCTCAAGATGGCAGCTCTTGTTTCACTTTAGTACAGTGGGAGGAAGTGGAGACGCGTCGTTCATCTTTATATACAAACTATGGTTTTAACTAGGAGTACCTAATAAACTGGCAACTGAGTGTATTTTGCGTATTGATTTAGAAAAGTCAAACTTTTATACGTTTATAAGTTGTTGATGGGAAAATGTGTTGAGAATGAAAATAATCAACACATTTAATGAGCTACTCTTTCATTGTGACTCTTATCAGCCTGAGCCTCAGCCAACGTGTACAGTCTGCTCTGTGTGTACTCTTTACACATTGCTGTTTATTTACATCTCATGGGTCTGGCTGCTGTGATAAAGCCAGCTGAGGCTAACTCCAGCTCCTATAGGAGACACTGTTGTGTTGACCGGCTGGGTCTGGAGGATGTTGATCTGTCTGCTGTTGTTGATGTTTTTCCAGATGCTACTTTATTGAGAAAGCGAGCACAACAGTAAGAGAGGCAGGAATGTGCCTTAAGTTAAATTAATTTGTTCCACATAATATCTGCTTTTGCAACCTGCCCCTGAAACACTGTCCTAACACACCTCTTCCTTGATCTCAATAAAATATTTATATAGATTTTTTGCCTTGACAGTCTGAGATTCTTACACTAAAAAACCCTCTCAAAACTTCCACAAATAGCAGATCTGTGAAGCTCACGATCATGATGGTTTTATTGTGGTCAATTTTGGGATACCTGTTATTATTCCCTCCAAGGAGGTTATGTTTTCGGTTTGGTTTGTTTGTCTGTTTGTCAGCAGGGTTATGGAAAAACTACTGGCTCGGTTGTCATGAAATTTGGTGGAATGATGGGCCAAGGAGCCCATTTCGTTTTGGATAGAACTGGCCTTGGCGGAGGTCTGTGCTCTCAGTGTTCCTCTATTTATTTGTCATTGTTTGCTGACTCATAACGGATGTTCTGTATCACTAGAAAAGTTCTTTCTGCCATGTTAGGAATTTTGTGAATATTCTTCTTTCCATGTATAATCATTTTGTGCTGACTTAAGAGTGAAAGTCCATTGTTGACCTGGCTCAGACATCTGGGAAAATAATCTTAACACCACTTACTAGCTTTCGTGGAGCTTTCAACCGCGCCCCACAGACTTCATCAGCATTCGATGTTGAACACAGACAGCAGTTACGACCTCCCCCTCATATACAACCACTTTCCATACAGCCATCTCCATGATAACAGAGTAAACCTCATTATGCAGCCGAAAGCTCTTAACATATTTTTGCTAAATTTGACTTACTGTTTGGTGTCTGTCTTTGGTGGAATGCTGTTAGCTGCCAAAAAGTGGTTTAAAAATATATAAGTATATACAGTACGTAAGGGATAATGTACAGCAAGCTGGTCATTGTTGTGAAATAAACACTGACAGGGCGATGCGGCACCCCGACGCAAAGGGGTATATTTCACAACAGTGACCCGCTAGCTGTACATTATCCTGTTTATTACATGGCTACTTACTGAAGAAATCAGTAATTTGACACAAAAAGGTCCCCCAGAGTCCGAGATCAGAACTGCTTCCATAGCAACGGTCTGTTATACATAGCAACGGTCTGTTATAAAGAAATAACAGAGTGTAGAACGCTGTGATTGACCAATCGGAATCGAGTATTCAACAAAACATATAGTATAATAAGGTAGATATAGCGACTGTCCCACAGTTTAAAGCTGGTACAAACTGATACTTGCTATTTATTTTGACTTTGTTGTCACAGTCATTTTTTGTGGCTGTTATTTTGCACATCCCTGTATGCAGATGTGATGTGCTGGGGAACTTGAGCAGGGGTTATTCCTGAAGGAAACGGAGTTCAAATTGAAAGGTTCCCGTCTATGAGTTTGACATAATTAGAACGCCTCCCTAAACTTTCATGAACTACAGGTTCATCTGTTTGTCTTTCTAGCGGGTACGGATGTGAAACTGCAGGTGGGAACTAAACAGTCTCTGCTATAAACTGAGTCAAAGCATCTGAATAATGATGAGGAATCAGTTTGGATTTACTGCAAATCGGGGGGTCTTAATGGAGAATATAAATACTAACTAATTCCACATTTCCCACAATAGATGAGCCCGTGACATTTGACAAATCCGCATGTAAAATCCGAATTAATTACACATTAATCTGTGTGGTTGTACTGCTTCATCTAAAATTGGATTGTGAATGACTTTGAATTTGAGGGTAACGTTGAGAAGAAGTTGATGACGGTGTTGGAGGAAGTAGAAATGTTTAGGATACCACTAAGTATTCTGTGGTGTTAGTATTTTCCAGATATGGCAACTACAGACATTATAATGCAGTTATGTCTGTACAGTACATCAACATGGGGTTGTCGTCACAGCTGCAGCTCCGACGTAATGAGCACGTTTCCTAATTTATTGAGCAGAAACACTTGGAGAGTTGGATTTTGCCGCACGTCCACACGGCAGCTGTTGTCATCTGTTTGTGTCTAATAGCTGACAGCTGGTCAGTTCCTGGCGTGTCTGTACCCCTCTGAGCCTCGAGGCTTGTTGCGACCTGGCATGCAGAGCCACCGCCGCTCACTTCTTTTTTGTTGTTTACGAAGAAAAAAAAACTCCTGCTCCTTTCAAGGCTGGTAATTGTGATTGATTGTGTTTGCTGCAGATCGCGCCACAACACTTCTCAAGTCTCTCAGGTTCAATCCAAAACTCCCTTTAATTCCCCCTTTTTTTTTTGTAACAATAGCAGGCAATAACTCTCTTTCATCACATTCACTCTCAAAGCAGTAAAGATCAAACATGTACTTTATGAGTAAGACTCACAAGACATGACTTGAAATTCATGTTTGTTGAAGGTTCGGTGCCTTGTGGACTTCGTATTTCTATTTCGGGTGTCTTTTTCTTTTCATTTTGTGTCTCTTCTCGCTATGTTGATTTCATTTTCCTTTTGGTTATATGTTTTATTTCCAGTGGAACATACTAATTAAAATGTAAATGAAGCCTTTGAATGCTATTTTCAGACTGCCAGATGAGTGGCATGTCTGAGCTTGGCAGCCAGCTCACAACCTTTAGATGTATATGTGGGTTATTGCAGCATGTCTTCAGGGTTAGTGACAGTATGGAGTACTGCATGTTAGCTCACAAACACATTTTCCTCACCTTCTTCTTGGTAGAGATTTAAAGGGCCTTGAGATTGTTTTCATCCACTTTGCCAAAGAGAGTTTTATGAATTTCTTACTCACAGCTGTGTGACATTGTCCAACTCACATTCCCTTTCAAGGATTACTGGCTGGTTGTAGCTGAGACTCTTTAGTGGCTGTCAATCATCTGGCCCTGAAAAAAATACCACCACACCCAAGTGGAATTAATCATTAAAATTGCAAGAAATATATTTCAAAAATGATCATAGAGTATGATTTAACATTTCAATCTCTGTTTGGGGCTATAGTTGACCTGCAAGTTGTGCTTCGATGTTTCCGTTTTTTAATTGGTTTGTCTCTTTTAAAGGAACAGCATTTATAATATAATATAAATACAAATACAAATATGCTGTAT
This sequence comes from Adelosebastes latens, assembly GCA_916700685.1. Classification (NCBI taxonomy): domain Eukaryota; kingdom Metazoa; phylum Chordata; class Actinopteri; order Perciformes; family Sebastidae; genus Adelosebastes; species Adelosebastes latens. The sequence goes on along the minus strand of CAKAKR010057693.1, from coordinate 124,015 downwards.
TGTGTATGTGTGTATATATATATATTTAAATAATTAGGGCTGTCAATTGATTAAAATATTTAATCGCAAACTAATCACAATTTTTTTTTTATCTGTTCAAACCTCATACCTTAAAGGGAGATTTGTCAAGTTTGTCAAGTATTTAATACTCTTATCAACATGGGAGTGGGCAAATATGATTGCTTTATGCAAATGTATGTATATATTTATTATTGTAAATCAATTAACAAATATTGATCCAGAAACCCTCACAGGTACTGCATTTAGTATAAAAAATATGCTCAAATCATAACATGGCAAACTGCGGCCCAACAGGCAACGACAGCTGTCAGTGTGTCAGTGTGCTGACTTGACTATGACTTGCCCCAAACTGCATGTGATTATCATGAAGTGGGCATGTCTGTAAAGGGGAGACTCGTGGGTACCCATAGAACCCATTTTCATTCACATATCTTGAAGTCAGAGGTCAAGGGACCCCTTTGAAAATGGCCATGACAGTTTTTCCTCGCCAAAAGTTAGCGTAAGTTTGGAGTGTTATTTAGCCTCCTTCTCGACATGCTAGCATGACATGGTTGGTACCAATAGATTCCTTAGGTTTTTTAGGTTTTATATGATGCCAGTATCTTCACTCTAGGTTTAACACTGAGCCCGCTACAACCTAAAAACCGCAAGTTACATTAATGCGTTAAAGAAATTAGTGGCGTTAAAACAAATTTGCTTTTAACTTTGACAGCCCTAAATAATAATTTGTGTGATATTCACACAGCAGTGACATGAGAGCATGATGTGTTTCGAATATGTGGACGGTAATCCACATTTAGGTATACACATTATGAGTCTGTTTTCATTCTATAGGCGATTATTGTTTTTCTCAAGGGAACACTCGGCCACACTTGGAAAGTACAGGTGAGATTACAAGTTTAGTAGTGGAGCTCCTGGTCTTTGTGTGCGGCTTTCTAATCTCATAAAACCAGAATTGGTTTCCACTCTTCTTTTCTGAGGCGGCCAGGAGATGATAGATAATGTAGCTCATGGAGGGAGGCAGGCGTCAGCTCAGATTTCTCAGGTGGGCTCCGCCTGAATGAGCTGTCAGTGGCACCGACCACCACCTTGCCTGTCCGTCTGTGACTCACCGCGCGGCGTCTGGCTGCACCCCCCCACCCCCACCCCCACCCCCACCCGCCAGGAGTTATAATCTCAGGATCAACACTCATCGCAGATAAACAAAGCCTCTTCCTTCATACGGTGTCTCCGTTTTTATTTCACCTGTCATTTTAGATTTCCAGCTCCACTGAGTCCAAACATCACATTATGTGCAGAGCTTCCGTCAAAGAATGGAAAATTTCAGCTACACCTTCATACCTACGCCCTTCCTAGACTATTACATGCCAGTTTGTTGTGCGAATTTTGGAAAGTTACTTACAATCTGTCACCTCATTTATCCTCCTGACACAGCAGCAGGAACTCCTCTTCCCACTGACTAATTGTCTCACAGATTAAAAACATTTCCCCCCCTGACACCTGCTGGGCTCCTTCCAAACTTCAGAGATGTGATGAGTTTGTTTTGTACTTTTCTGTTATAATAAATGTTGCATAGTGTGACACATCAAAAAAATATGCCCGTTGCTGGGCTGAAAATGAAGACGTATGATTGCGAGCACAATTTATCTATAAGTTGCCTTGGGATCGTGGGGAAATTAATGGAGTGAATAACACAATACTAACCACCGCAGTGCTGTTCCTGCTTCTTAGATAGATTAAAACTTGGTGCATGAGAGCTTAATATTATTAAGGCAACAAATTGATGATAAAGTACCAGACTGCTAATGTTGCACACAGCATGATATTTGACCCTAATCTTATGAAGAAATTAATCACACATAGGAATGATAAATGTTCCGATTTTTAGTCAAATTTTTAGTCCCTGAGTTAAGATGTGCACACATTTGTTGCCTTTTTATATATCTATACTTTATTGTAGTTCTAGTCCTTTGTAGATTTTCACTGTTTTAAAGGGACATTGTGTACGATTTGGCGACATCTAGTGGTGTGGTTGCAGATTGCAACCAACTGAGTACCCCTCCGCTCACTCTTCCCTTTCCAAGACTGACAGGTGGAGACAGGTGGTGGAGCGGTGATCCGCTGATGATGTCGGGTCTGGGCTGGGCCGTTCAGGGCCGGGGACAGGTGTAACGGGCACTGCAGAATTTTTTTCTTGACGAAAAAACAACCAATAGTTGTCTTGATTTTTTTAATTACCGGCATGTTTTAAGATTGTGATGTTGCTCGAGGAGGACTACAGGCTTTCACACATACATACATACATACATACATACATATATACACACACACAGAGACAGACCTGCTAAATGTCGGGCGTACTGATGCGCCCAACGAATATATTTGGTTGCACTCGACAGATGCTTTGTCGCTTATATGACCAAAATGATCGCACTCTGGAGCCCTGGGTTATATGAGCTGCTGAGTGCAAAACCGTGGTAACGCCGTTCGCCTCGCTCAGAGGCCATCCTTACCATAATAACACTACTTTAGGAGCAACAGGAATGAGACGGCGGCTGGTGGTACCACGGTTTTGCACTCTGCGGCTCACATTAACACAGTTTCACAAGCGTGTCGGAGAACTTAAAAACGTGAAAGGCCATATCTAGAGCCAGTGTTTGGTTTGTCCATTCTGGGCTACTGTAGAAACATGGCGGAGCAACATGGTCGACTCCGTGAAGAGGACCTGCTCCCTGTGTAGCTATGAAGGGCTCATTCTAAGCTAACGAAAACACAACGATTCTTAGTTTCAGGTGATTATTCACTAATGAAAACATATGAATATTATATTCCATTTATGCTACTAGATCCCCCGAAATGTTACACACTGTTCCTTTAACAAAATTTAAAAAAAATTTCTATATCGCCATGAGACTTATTTAACTGCATGCAATTTGTTGTCATGCTTCACTTCAAAATATAATAATATGCTGTCACAGATCTGATCATTTTATGACATAATACTAATTACAGTTCCAAGGCAACATGCAAAAATCCATAGATGAATCACTGATGACAGTAGTTGTTAGTGGCAGCCTTAAAATGTAACTGCTGATGGCATGATATTTACATACCATGTGGAAGTGTACAGTATAATTAATCAAACCTTTAAAAAAGTGAAATTGCAAACCAACTGGTGATTGTCAAAGGGCGTAGAGATATTTGTAAAAATAAACGTTTTTTTTCGCTTCACTTGAGTTTTTTTCTTCAGAGGGCCATCTGCATTGGTATGTGTGTGTATATGTGTGTGAAGGAGGCTGTGGTACACTTAATATATTAGCATTCAGACTGGGGTGTGGGTGGGGGGTGCAGATCTGGCTGTGGCACAGTCCTCGAGGGGAGGTGTAAACAGAATGCTCAGCCATCTGCACAACACAGACCTCTCAACTACCAACTACAACTGAAACACCTGCCACCGCTCAGATCGCTTGTAAGCGTAAATTAGGACTTAAAGTGATTTTACAACATGACTCTCCTCATTTATTCAACATGCTCGATGAAGACGTGTTTGCATTTAGAACAAGCTATTTGGCAATGGGCTTGAATAAATACAAGCCTCTCTCTTTCTGACTCAACTTAATTATTTACATAATGTTTGTATGTCACAGGATATTCAAAAGGTTAAAGCATACCTTCTGGGAACTAATTAATCCATACGGCTTAATCTGACAATAACAGTGTGGCATATTTTTTCCTGTTTCAGTTGTGTGTGACTAAATCCTTCCAAGCTTCATATTGTAGCCTCTTTGGACAAATGTACAGTTGACTCAACTATACAGAAAAATAATATTACTTAACAGTGTATTTGAGGTTAAACAATTTTTCTAGAAACAATATATCTATGGGGAAGCTTATGCATGCAGGTTTCATGAAACCTAATTTCCGATATTTCAACCCGGTCATATTTAAGCGGAAGGCGTATAAATAGCACGACATTACAGCATTGCAGTGACATTCCGTGTATCGTGAGGACGCATTTTAGGCTTTTCGTGTGTCATTTGTACGCCACGCGACAAGACCACGGTAATGTTCGCAGTTAGGTTCAGGCAACAATAGTTAGGTTTAGGAAAAACGGCAGTAGCAGTTTGGTCAGTGGTAAAGTGGAGTTGCTTCGTTAAAACGAAAGGGTGCCCTTTTGATAATTGTGATGAAGAAGAAACTATTGAACACTTTATTCTGGGGTGCCAGAGGTCTAGAGGTGTATGGGGGAAAAAATGTCAGGTGTTGGTTTTAATATTTATGTGAACTATAATGCAGTGATGTATGGGGTGTTTCTAGAAACTCTGCCCAAATTGCAGCAAGAATTTTGTTGGATGATAATATGTACAATTGTAACAAACAAATATGGAAGATAAGGTGTGCAGTGGTCCTTCACCAAGTCACCATGCGGTTTTCAAACAAATTACGACTGAACTGAAAAGATAAAGAACACTGGACATCAGACAAAAGAGATGCACACCTTGGTACTTGATAAAACTGTAGCTTTCTGTATGTTTTGGGCGCTGTCCTCGCCATGAGGTTTTTTCTCCTTTTGTATTTTATTGTGGATGTAATCCTCTTTCTTGTATAAACTCATTAAAGTATTACTAAAAAGTGAAAAACGTCATGGTTGGGCTTAAAATAAATGCGTAAACTAAGTAAAATACGTACGGAAACAACGTCACATTTCCATAAGTATGGAAAACACGTCACTAACGTCACTAAAAAACATGTGACAAATGTCACTCGAACACTTGTCTCCGAGTTCAAAGTCCTGTGTTTGTTGGACACATCCTCCTCACCGCCTGCCCACCATAAGTGGCCTTTCTCACTTTTCATTCTACGTCACTAGCTCTGAGTGTAGCATATTCACGCGGATGTTTACATTGCAGTCAGTACAGACTACATGCCGTACAAATGGAAACGCCAAAAGCAAGAAAGGCGTTCTTATTGCGTGATTAATGCCTGGCGCATTATCGTGTCATTCACACGCCTTTTTGCACGAACTGGCTTTATATTTTGCTGTTATTTACTATTTATCCCTTTGCTCCATCTTTTACTGTCGATATCTTGCACAACAGCCATTGCACGCCCTTGCATGCTTGTTTGTTGCTTCTTGATGTGGTCTTATGAAATATGAAGACCGTCTTTAAGGTACAGTTCGATTTACATGAGCTGTAAAGTAGGTCAAGATTGTCTGAAGCACAAGTACTGATATTAATTTACACTTCATCTTTCTGTTCTCACCTCTCTTCTCTTGTTGATAAGTCGAAACGGAGCCTTTTTCGACGTGCAACCTGCCGATTGGCACTTCAATCTTGAAAGACTGGCCACATCATGTTTCAGTGAACCTATAACTACACAACATCAGCATTCTGGCTTTTAAAACTGAGCCATGTGTTTGCAAGAAGAACCAATCTATAATCTACATTTATGGAGTTTTGTTCACAGTTGCAGAAACTTGTTTATTTTACTGTAAACCAAGATTAAAGCCCAATCTTTGAATAGACCAGTGAGAAAACTCATTTTCTGACATCTTGCATGTGTTCTTCATTTTCCCAATTAAATTAAACTCTTATTCCTCGCTGCTTCTTAGCTTTTGTCTTTCCTGCAAATATAAAGAGACCTTTTTATGTAACCGATGATTCAGTCCATTCCCTGTGAAGCCTTTCATGTGCATCTTGTGGTTTGAACTCATCAGGCGTTCGACACATTGATTCATTCATGAATAAAAGGACAAAGCTATCTTTAAACCGAATTGGAAGTTATCAGGATTAAATTCGACAATTGTCAGTGTTTCAATGCCTTTGTCTGTGTGTGTTTTATTATGGTCTGTTATCTAGCAAATGGCCTGTTGAAAATTGGTTGGTGTCATCTTTTGTTGTATAGCGAAACACTCGGTCACTTCCAGCACATTACAGATGTTACCAGATGCGCATAATAACTCAGGTTTTTGTATACACAGCATGAGAAAGAGCACAACAAAAGGCTCATTTGAGTGTCCAGCCTAATAAGCTGGATGAAAAGCAAACCGGCTGTAAGTGACGGTCCGTCCACCACCTCTCTGTGTCTGGTTGTTTTCAGCTCTGGCTTTATTCATGCTTACAATGTGCAACCCGTTGGGACAGTGGGGATTATCTCCGGTGCCATGGATGTGCATATTTATTCTGCTTAAATGCCACTGCCTTGAGTCTCTTAAACACACACATGAAAAACCTCATGAGTCATGTGTAGGCTATTTATGCAACTAAAACCAAATTGGTTGTGCTTTTGTTTTTATATTCTTTTCTGCTTTTTTTTAGCACGCCAGCTTCATATAATAACAGTCAACTTTCCAGATTTGTTTGGAGATACTCCATCACATGTGGCTGCTCCATCAATCCTCATTGAAACTGTTTTGCTGGAGGCACATGGCTCGACTTACACCGACAGTCTGGTGTTCATACACACTGGCTGTCAGCTGCCCTGCAGATGTGTCCTTATTTTCCTTTCCTACTTAAAAACACTGAAGTGAACCTAAAGCCTTGTGCAGCCGGCGCTGGTGGGAGTGTGATTTCATTATTGGCTGCAGCCGAGTCAAAAAGTCACATTAATCCGTAAACAAGAAGTACAACAGCACGGAATTTTTTTTTTGCATTTTTCATTCACTGGTTTATCTGTCGTTTGTTTGTGTTCCCTTAGAAGAGGAAGTAGTAATGTGTTTATTTTCATAATACCCAGTGAGTAACAGCTTAGGATTTAGGCTTCGAAAGCTGTATCTATGAGGCCTGCGCAATGTTTGCTCGGCAACACAGATCACAAAACACAAGGCCGGGGACAGATGGCTGTGTGAGGAGATACAGAAAGGCGACAAACAGAGAGATGGAGCACGCAAGAGAGAGAGAGAGAGGAGGTTGCTTTCCTGTAGCAGCTGAGGTGTGTTGTGTCACACAGAACCAGAGACGCCGTGACAGAGACGGAGAGCTCGGCTGCAGCCGCAAACCCTGTTTCCATAAAGCATCGCCTGCCTCTTAGTGAATCTTTAATATCGAACAAAGCAAGAGCATCGCTGCTGTTGGAACCTGCCGTGTGTTTTGGGCCGTGTAATTGAGGAGGAGATTTGTAAATAGTGCGGTAATGAAATATAAATAACCCGGAATTAGATTAAACAAAACAGATTACAAACTGTCAGCCATTGTAGCTAATGGTGTTCAGCGCTTTCACATGAATTATGTCCCATTAAAATATTGCAATCATCTGTATAATGTTGTTGCAGTATGCGACTAACGATGTGAATGTGAGCAAATAGTGACAAAGCAACACAGGAAACTCAGATGTATGGTGAGTTTGTTCTGTCTAGAAACACTCCTTGAGAGTATAGTCTGCCCACTCTTTTTTCTTTCACACCAAATGTTACCCAGTAAGCATCCTTTCAAATCACTGTCACATTACGCTGCGGAGAGCGAGAGACCACAGCTCGTTGCTTATGTTCACATAACTCTCGGTGACAGCGCTGTGCTCTGACACTTGCTACCTGCCTGTGTTGAGGTGAACTGATGTGGATGGATGGGCCTCGAGGAGAGTAAATTGAGAGAAGAAAAACAACGGACGTGTGACTCTGTTACATTCATTAGGTCTGCCGCCGTGCAGAAGACCTTTCTGAGTAAACAGTGTCCATTAGTGTCGGTCAGGAGTGTCTGCACACAGTGTGGATATTTAGCTTGAGGAGAAGGAGATGTCGTCTTCTGTTATTCTGTTTTAAAGAGGACCTATTATGCTAATTTTCAGGTGCATAGTAGTATTCTGGGTTTCTACTAGAACATGTTTACATGCTTTAATGTTAAAAAAAAACGCTTTATTTTCCTCATACCGGCTATGCTGCAGCACCTCTTTTCACCCTCTGTCTGAAACGCTCTGTTTGAGCTCCTGGCCCCGCCCCTTCCGAAAAGCCCAGTCTGCTCTGATTGGTCTGCTGGTCCACTCTGTTGTGATTGGTCAACCGAACCAAACTCTTCGGACTCTGCTCCAGCTCCGCTCTAACTAGCTTTGTTTGAGGGCGTGCCAAACTAGCTGCTAGGCAGGTATTATGCAAATGTGTTACATTGTGACATCATCAAGTAAAAATAAAAAAAATCCTCATAAAACCTCCATAAATATCATGATCATGATGTCAAGGCTGTATTACAAAGTTTTTTGTTTTTAATTTTGTGGTCAACTTTGAGATACCTCTTGTTATCATTACCGGGCCAAGGAACCCATTAAATTGTGGAGCAGATTGGCCTTGGCGGAGGTCTGTGCTCTCAGAGTGCCCTTTTATTCTTTGTCATTGTTTGCGGACTCAAAATGGAAAAAACAATATTTTTTGAGTTTTGTGAGTATTCTTCTTTCCATGTATAATATTTTTTTGCTGACTTGAGAGTGAAAATCCATTGTTGACCCGGCTTAGACCCAAACGTCTAATAATAGTAGTCTTAACACAAAGTCCACTTACTAGCTTTTTGCAGAGCTTTCAACCGCATCTCACGGACTTCATCAGCATTCATTACATTCACATTCGATGTTGAACACAGACAGCAGTACAACCCCACCCCCACCCCTCATATATAACCTCCTTCCATACTTAGGTCACTTGATGACACCTGAGCCATCTCCATGACAACAGAGTAAACCTCATTATGCAGCTGAAAGCTCTAGAAAAAGCTGGTAAATTGACATTGTATTAAGATATTTTTGCTGAAATTTAGCTTACTATTTGGTGTCTTTGGAATGCTGTTAGTTGCTAAAAAGTGGCTTAAAATATAAACGCATATACAGTAGATGTAGTGACTGTCCCATTGTAGTTTAAAAACTACTATTTATTTATTATTAGTAGTGTTATTGTTATTGTGTCACAGAAATGCAGGTCATGACAATTTTCTGTGTATTCTCAAATATTCGGAATAACAGAATTTTACTTTCATATAAGCCAAGACAAACCAAACAGGATGCAATACAAGCTTGATAATGTCCTGCATTTTATCCTAATATGTTCTTCTGGATTACAGTTGGGGTCACTTTATCATGGACCTGAGTCATCTCCATCCTCTGGTTAATCTTTTGTGTGATGCCCCATTGTAATTGTGTATGTATTACACGCAACCTGAACAAAAAAAAAAGCATCTCAAATGGGTTATTTTTGGATTCTACCATAATGATTAGATGGGGGGATTTATATCTTACAATCCTAATAATCATTTCTGCATAGTTTTTTTGCATGCAACTATTTTGATCTTTTCAGTTTTCATGTAATAATTTTGAAAGTCACAGCTGTCCACCGCTTCCTCAACCAGCCCCCATGCAAATATTATAAGATTTTAAAGAGGGTTGATGTAAGAACTGTAACTGGGATGTAGAACTGGAACATTTAACTGTGCCAGTGTGGACCTGACATCCTTGCAGATAACTACTGTGCCGTGACCTAGCTAATCACAGCCGGTGTCAAGAGTCATTTAGGACTTAGTGTACCAAGCGTCATTTCTCCAAGCATCCTTACTTTGAGCGAAGTAACGGAGCACATATGATGATAAATGGGTGGAAGCAGCTCTGAAGCCACTGAGCAGAGGTGGGGGAATCTTATTTAATTGAATCTGTGACACGGAGAGGAGTAACTGCAGCCATCATGAAGCCATATGGCTGTGTAAAACAGGTCAACTCACTGGGATTTGTATCTTAGCAGCAAAAATGAGAGTGCAAGCTGTTTGCAGGATGGATAAATCTGCAGAAGAGAAAATATTTGGATAGGTTGCAGATGTCCCAGCAGGTCGAGCTTCATCCCCCCACTACTTCAAGGTGGGGTTGAAGTTGTTTCATCGCAAAGAGAGTTAATGTGGTGAAGGTTTGCGACGTTTAGAGAGCATCTGTGGCTTTAGTAGGGGGATTAGATGTACTCAGTTAAAGGCTTAGAGAGACAAGCGGTAGCATGAGGAAGTGAAGGGCTCCTGGGACCGAGAGCTTTCATACAAAAAACGTGACTTATGACTTTATTTTTGGTGTTCAGCATGATGAAGTTTTTCCTCTGAGCCCAACACCAGTGAAACAATTAATTTTACTTTGTGCCATCTAATTAGATGTAGTGACACGCTCCACTGGTAATGGCAGGTATTATTGTTTGAATTGATTTTTGAATGAAAAGGCAAGTCACCGTTGTGGTAAACCATATCTCCAACAAATGGATTTTTGCAGCTATTTTTCATTAGCAAATAGGTTTTTTATGAGAACAAACAATGCCATCTAGATGTCATGACTTATTTTTTAACACAATGACTCTTTTGAAGTGATAAGGCCGTGACTGGAGGCAGTGTTATGAGTTTGCAAAAGCTCAGCAGCCCCATGGTGGGGGTGATGAATTGTGGGTGATAGTCACCACAGATGGCTCATCATTAAGGTCAAAAGTGTAATCAAATATATCCAGGGGGCATTAACGGCTCTACTAGTTATCAATTGTACTTGAAAAGTGTCTGTTAAACAGTTGCAGTGTGCTTTTTCACAAAGAACATTTACAATGATACGTTTTCACATTAGAAAATAGATATAAATAGAAGTAGTTTCTTTATTATCCATCCATACGCTCACTATCTTCCAAACAAACACATATAGCTAAATATATAATATATATAAGTATCTGTGTCTATTTTTTTCATTGACTCAAAACAGATTTTTTTTTTTTTTTCTAATATGGCACACAAATGGTTAGTTGTGTTAATAACTGTATTACTGGTTAATACATAATTTACTAATGATTTATATATCTGTAAAATGAGAAAGTGTGCTCTGGCTGGTGGGTGGTGCTTGGTATTTCCTCAACAGATCTCAACATGGCCGCCAGGTCACAATCTTTCTCATTTTACAGCTAAACAGTACACTACAGGATGTTTCTGAAAACATTTTATGCAAGAAATAGGCATTACAGTAACAGAATATTGATTCATATTTGATCAGCGCTGCCTAGTTTGACCGTTCGATCGGAGTTTGTGAGTGATTGACAGCTGCCTCCGTTCAATGAACAGCCAATTGGAACGCTCTCTCTCGGAAATGACCTGCAATTGGCCAAAGTCTTCTTTCACAGGCTAGATTCTTTAAAGCCTGAAAACAGTCTAATATCTGAAGTCTAGTTATCTCTCAAAACACTTGAATTACAATATGATGAAAGGTTATTATGGAATTTTTGCCCAATGATGCAAAACATATTCTGCCTACTGAAGCTTTAAAATGTATAACTATAGACTGGATGGCTTAGAAAGTGAGAAACACGTGAACAAACAATGAATTGCTATTTGTAACTGCATTATTACCAAATACAAAGGGGTAAATGCAACTTAGCAATCCAACATTTGTTCTTATTAATGGTTTGTAAGTGAGCTTTGAAGAATTAGTAAATTATTTTTTAACCGTAATGAAGCCATTGGTTACAACTAAGCCATTTAGGGATGGTGTCGTATTAGAAAATGTTAGCTGAGTGCATCATCATTGTGTTTCCCACTGCCGTGTCTTCTTGTAATCAAGCTCGCCCCCATGAATCCTCTCGTGGAATGACCCTACATCACCTCTGTTCTCAAGTACCTCTCAACAGTACCAGTAACGACTCAACGTGCGCTTTTATACATTCGGAAGAAATTGTGCTGCCTCTCGATTGTAGCTTTCAGAGCAGATCTGCTTCCCCCGGGTCCAGGATTCATGTGCATTTGTCTGTGTTTTCAACAAGGATCCAAACAATCTGAGGTTTTTATATTAACCCAGTGACCCATTCAGAAACCCGCTGAAAAGGAAAGAGACGTGCCTCCACCTCTCTTTGCAAACAGAATACTAAAACAATCTCAGATCTCCCAAGAACCGGGGTGTGAAAAAGCCGCAGTAAATCCTTTGATAGCCAATAGGCATTTTAATTTTGCTTTTTTGTGTTGTTAGAAAAGGGAGGTTAATCAGGTTACAGATTTGTATTTTAAAGTACTGGTTGTGAACTAAAACATGATAAAAAATCCTTGAGGTTTTCAAACCCACAACCTGTTATGTGCTTTGAGAATTAAAGATACTTCGGGCAGATGCTCTATTTTCCTGTGTCCATGCAGAATAAGAAATTGAGTGACCTCTTTGGTCTTGACAACTCTCAAACCAATTAGGTTGCCCCTGCTGGGAGAAAAATCTCACTGTGGCATCCTATTTATATGTGCCTGCCTGTGTGTCCATGGTTGTGTGTTGGTGTTAAAGTTTATTGAGGTGTCAGAAGAAATAGGCCCAGGTTCAGGGGAGAGAAACCATATGTTTGGCTTCATCAATCATGTGTCCAGCAGGCCGAGTGCCAAAAGGCCAGACTCCATCCAGGAAACTAATCCTGAAGAAGTGGGTTGGTTTGGTAGAAAAGACACACAGTCCATCTTGAGGGTACATACTTAATTAATCATCTTGTAATATTAAAAATATCAAAGTTTTGCTTGACATTTTTCACCCAAACACATTGTGCACATCCCAAAAAATCCTCATACCTAAACAACAAAATCGGTGCTTTGTCAGATACTCTGTATCTAAGAGCATATTCCACAAATTAAATGGTAACTCCTGATGGCAGTGGCCAAATAATTGATTGATGTGGCAAATAATAAAGGCGGAAGGTGACATCCTTGGTGAGCCCCTCTTAACAGAGGAAAAGACTCATTATTTGTCGATTCATCATCCCTATGATCAACTTGCCGTCTTCTTTTCTCTGCCTCTTTTTCAGATCAGTTCTACCTTCTATGTCATTTCGATATGAAATGATATGAAACGATATAGGATGTTATCGCGGACTGCGATGACAACACTCACAATAAGTTGATCGTGGTGAATCTCCATTATTATTATAGTGAAAAATAGAGTTATTATAGTGGAAACATGGAGCTTGATTTAAAATACAGGAATTATCATATGAGACAGAACAGATACAATGTTGCTATTTTTTTAATTTATTTATGCAGGGGGACCTTATGTTTCATGATGAGCTTTTTGGACTGTTTTTCACCAAAAAGGATGTTCACAAAAAAAGATTCCCCATCTGTGATGCAATAAAAAGTAAAAAAAAATGTTTCTTAACAAAATGTAAGGTAAAGTGATTCCAGTATGTTTTAGTGCTATTTTACGAGTTTTAAGCACATTTGAATGTTTATTGGGATAATATCGTGAATTGCAATTATTTTGGCCAGGATAATCGTGACATGTAATTTTCACATCATCTTATGCCTAATTCAAATGCAGTGGCAGAATTGTAAACATGTTGCCATGTGACTCCCTTGCTCATGAGGTGCATAGCGTCAAACACTCCACAGGGTACCTGGGTACATTTTGATCATTTGATCACATCAATATTTAGGAGTTAAACCATGGGAAACCTCCAGCTCTGAAAAGTGAAGCCAATGTTGAAGTGCCTTAAACTTGCATTCTTTCTAACAGCCAGCAGGGGGCGACTCCTCTGGTTGCAAAAAATAAGTCTTATTGAATTGGAGTCTATGAGAAAATGAGCCTACTTCTCACTTGATTTATTACCTCAGTAAACATTGTGAACATGAGTTTATGGTCTCAATCGTTAGTTTCAAGTCTTCTTCAATACAACATGATGTTCATTTAGTAAATATAGTCAAATAGACCATAAAGCAGGGGATGCTTTAGGACGGGGCTACCTTGTGATTGACAGGTTGCTACCACGGCGTTGTCTGGTCTGCGAGTTGCTCGTGTTTTTGTCTTAAAACTTTAACCCTTTCACAGTGTGTTTTCAGTTCGTGAAAGTTAATCTTAACATTTTGGTCGCCCTAAAAATGTCTTATTCAGCATTCGGTTGTACTTAGCTCCACCCTCTCATGTCACTTCTGGTTGCAAAAAACAAGATGTCGATGGCCAAAAACCAAGATGGCGGACGCCAAAATGATGAACTAGAGGCTTCAAAACGGCAGTCCACAAACCAATGGGTGACGTCACGGTGACTACGTCCACTTCCTATATACAGTCTAGAGTTAACCCTGAACCTTTTCAAGACTTAAGGAGTCTTTTTTTGAGTAACATTTTGCAGTGTACTGAAGTGCAAGAAGCAAATCAAAGATATAATTGTTATTGATCACCCTCTTTATCTCACAATAGAAAAGTAGAACAAAATACTTATTTGTCAACATGCAGCATTACAGCTAAAACATCTCGCTGATGACTCATAAGTCCAACTGCAATAAAGTTTTGGTCTTTTGGGAAACTGATATTTGATGTGAAACTCTTGATGTGAGGTGTTGTGCTGCTACAACAATAAAAACCCAGTTCCAGACACTAATGTGTTGCCTTCACCAGAGTCCATTATAACTCTCATTACCATCTTTCTAATGACCTGATAAATTATATTTTATATGCAGATATTTTTCACGCAGCGCTCTGCGTGACCAAACACAATATCTCTGGATGCCACAGGCATAATTTAGTTGAAAATGAGAGCCAGATCCGGAACTAGCTGTTGAGAGAGATTGAAATCATTAGATCCTAAATGGGACGTTTGTAAAGTGGTCAGGGGGTTTTATATTATTTATATTAACTGGGTGTTAGCCATGGAGAATGGCATTTCATCTTATCCTCTGGGTTTAACTATCCATATACGAACCAATAATTCACCGCCATGGTATATGATTTACTTGATTGATGGAGGAAATTAACTTATTAGTAAACTAACAACATGCTGATTTTCTAACGTTTCTATTCATAGCCGACAGAGAAGCCAGCATGATGAGGTTAAAAAAAAACCAACAGGTTTTCAATGACAGCATTCCTCACCACACTTTGAGAGGTATTAAAGGAGAAAAGGGTGCTGCTCAATATGTCAGTCTGATAAGTTGGGGACAGCAAAATGAGTTTTCTTGGCTCCTCTTAATGGTTTTGTGGTGCTTTTCAATCTACGAAGCTTTGGGGGATTAGCAATAATACTTTCGGAGATATAAAAGCAGAGCTTCTTAATAGGAATGTGCTTCGTGCCGGCAGTTTGTTTGAGATTTCACAGCTCAAAGAGTAATTGATTTTATGTGATTCTATCAGGGAGATCTTTGTTTTTTGCTTTTCGTTTTAAACCGTTGAAGCCTTCACACATCCTTTATAGTTTGTCACACAAATACCTAACTTGTCATATCCACCCAGATACTGGAATGTATTCAGACTAAATTAAATAAGCTAATAAATCATACCTTCCTCCTATAGAAGTTCTGAATACTACACGTTATTTTTCCTTGCTTATCAATCTAATACAAATCTTACAACATGTACTGTCTGTAACATGCGGTATAAACTTATATTAGTATGCATTATGTATAGTAATAAGTAGCATCCAATATTAAAGTTCTACATTGTTGATTTATCTATGGTGATATCAGCAGTAATACGTTGTTCTCTTCTGTTGGCTTGTCAGTGATTGCCATCTGTGTTCGGCTGAGCTGCAGCAACAGCAGAGACACCTGATGTGTTATCATGCGTCAAAGATCGCAGGACGTAAGGAAAGGATATTGCCCAAACCTAAGCAGCAGTCACCCTCTGTCTAACACGAGTTGACCGACAAAGAGGGGTTTTGTTCGCAAGAGAAATGGCGACAGTTCCCTTGTTCTCCGTCTGAAAGGTTAAGGGTTAACGGCTTCTCTGCACTCATTATGAGAGCAGATAGAAGGCTTGATGACAATCACTTTCATTAAAGCTCCAGTCAGCTGTGTCCCCCCCACAATCGGTATATGAGCAGCTGATCTCAGAAATACACAATCAGGTTCGTGGCCAACAGTGTAACAATGGGCTTTGATTTGCAGGCTGCGAAAGATAAAAGGGATTCTGAGAGTGGCAACGATAGCATTGTACCATTTATATTTTGCTTCTTTTTTACTTGTAATTATTTTCTCTTTCAAACTGATAAATGGAGTGTCAGCAGCATAGCAAAGAGGTTGTGTCAGTTGAAATAGTATACTTTTACTTGCAAATACTTGCTTAAAGAGGACCGATTATACTTATTTTCAGGAGCATACTTGGTTATTTTGGGTTTCTACTAGAACATGTTTTAATGTTCAAAAACTGCTTTATTTTTCTCATACCGGCTGTGCTGCAGCACCTCTTTTCACCCTCTTTCTGAAACGCTCTGTTTTAACTTCTGGCCCCACCCCTTCCGAAAAGCCCAGTCTGCTCTGATTGGTCAGCTGGCCCACTCTGTTGTGATTGGTCAACCGTGGCGCATGAAGCCAAAATGGCTCAACTGCCGAGTGATAAATTACCTGGATCTTCCGGCGATCTTCCGCGTCCGTTGGGCCCATGGAGCAGGCGCAGTAGCGTTTCCTGTAACTCTGCCTCCCAGCCCGCGGTCCAGCCTCAGTCTGGAGCTCATTCACATGAAGAGAGGAAGGAGAATAACTCTGGATTTGGCTATTAGTGCATTTTACAACTCTTAGGATCTAATGATTTAAATAAGGGCTATTCAAGTGTTGATACTGGGATGTTGATTTACCCCCCCAAAAAAATGATCCGCTGATTTACAGACATCTCTTTCCCAATGTAAGTCTACGTGAAAAAGTTTTTTTAGGCCCAATGGCATCATGTGACGGACACAGAAGTTGTAATTCTGCTACGAAAATTTGCTTCAAAGCCTGGCGCTTTTCCTGGGGGCTCTGTTTAAGCCCCTCCCCCTCCTGAAAGCCCAGTCTGCTCTGATTGGTCAGCAGGCCCACTCTGTTGTGATTGGTCGACCGAACCAAACTCCTCGGACTCCGCTCCAGCTCCGATGAACTAGCTTTGTTTGAGGGCGTGCCAAACTAGTCGCTAGGCAGGTATTATGCAAATGTGTTACTTGCTGACATCACCATGTTACGGAAGAAAAGTAAAGTGTTTCAGCTCAGGAGCAGTGTTTCTGTGGGGGAGAGTAACTCCCTTTGGCATGAACTTTGTGCTTTTTTAACTTTGCAGATCTTTTACATGCACACAAAAACTATACATCACACTAAAGGAAAGGGAAGAAGCACACACCATAATAGGTCCTCTTTAATGTTTTTTATGTTTAGAAGATGTTCATAGAGACATTTTATCTCCCTTTTGTTTTTAATCATATGGATGTAGTCGTTATAGGCAGACTGAAAACAGCAAGTTTTCCACTCATTGGAGGTATTCAGCTCACATTTCCACAGAATCATGACTAATAGTCAGACAAAAGATGTCCAAGGATCTATTATAGCTCTAATGGATACACTAATTGGTTTAGCAACTGCCACCCCAAACACTGCTATTAGATATAATGGAGCCACTGACTGCTTCACACACTGTCTCCAACTCTCAGCACAGCCACTGTTTTATGTAATTCTTCTGTCTTTTAAACACAAGATCTGAGCTTGAATGAATAGCGTATTAAATCAATTATCTCCTCATAAGGTTTTAATACTTACTTGATTACACAATGTGTTAAAATTAATGCACCCTTCATTTTCAATTCCATATAATTGCACCAATTACAATATTTTTATGAGCCATTAGATGTTTGAGAGGTTTGACTGCTGTGGATTTGAAAAGCACTTCTGTTCGGAGCATCAGCAGGATGTACTCTCTCAGCTCAGCCTATTTGCTTTAGTGGCAGGATGAGTCCTCGTCTGGCACAGTTAAACGCTGCTGATAACCGCCATGTAGGGACAGAACAGATAAGCTCTTGAGTGATCCAACCTTCCATTTGCTGTCCAGTAATATAGGACTAATCATCTTGAGATCACATTGATTACAAACTGTCTTCTACTGCAGGTGCCAAATGTGAGCTGAAGTGACACTCAAGCCGTACTTTCAGTCGTAGCACATGTACTGGTCTTTACAGTAATTACATGTTTTGAAGGACAACTTGAATCTGTTAGATTTCAGTCGGGGATTGATGATGGGCAACATCAGCTCCCAGACCAATTACCACTCTGGTTCCAGATGCTGTTGCCTTGTTGCTGCTCGTGGCAAGACAGGTGGCGGTGGTTGGATGTTGGAGCTTGAAGCAGCAGGCTGGCAACAGTTGGACTGATAAGAAGGACAGTGATTAATCGTCGGTTCCTGTGTAGGTTAGTCAGAAGGATGCTAGGCATATTGATGAAGTGCAAACAGGAAGAAGTTGGATGATGGGAAGTAAGGAAATAAATGAAAGGATATGAATGAATGTTCAAAGACGCAGATCAGTTAAAGGCCAAACACATAGTTGGACTTTTATCACAACCTCCCTTAGATCAGCTGATTAGACTGTTATCAAGTCATTAAATGGGGTGTTATCAGTAGTTATAAGCCTCATAGATGTGGGTCAGTAGGGCCCTGCTACACCCACTAGTAGGTTTTGTCATCTATTCACATGGTAGATCACTGAAAGAAGAAATAAAATAAAGCAACCTCTAGCGACTGTAGTAATTATGACAAGAGCAGAAGCAGAAGTCAGGCGCTGTAGTATAGACGGCGTGAAACTCCATAGGTTGGAGGTCGGTGGCGTTGGATGGGACACAAAATACAGGGCATTCACCCAGGAGACTGGGGTTCGTATCCTGTGTGAAACCAATGTGTAGCTGTCTTTGTTTTCACAAGCGTTAGGTTTCACTTTCACTTTTCAAAACAAGCCAAAACACGATGTTTTCCCCTAAACAAAAGTGTTTTTGTTGCCTAAACCTAAAGAAGCTGTTTTGTTTGTGTTTAAAACGTAACGTTTCAAGCAGTTTTACATGTTAGAAGGTGTTGCGTTTAAGTTTCGCTTTCACTTTTACAAAATGGTAGGCGGAGTAGGCCCCTACTGACCCACATCTATGGTGCTTATAGTGACCGATAACGGTCGAGTCAGGTGCTCAGATGTTTTCCCCTTCTTCACTTTTCCTCTACCATTTATCGAGAAATGTTTCTCTTATTTTTTTATTTATAAATTTTGGAATTCACAAATTCACAAATGTGCACTGCTCTGTGGGACAGAAACTACATAAAGTCTTTAAGAACATCAAACATACTTCTCTTACTGAAGATGTCATAATTTTAGCAGCTGACTATTAGTAGATTGATGCTATTAGGTCTCAGATCCCATGTGCACATTAGGAGGTGTCACATGAAAAGCTGGAACCTGGTGAGAGATATTTTTGTGCCATCATTTAAGCCAAATATGATATTCAAGAAATGTGGATGCCTGTGTCCTCTCAGCAGATGTTGCACCTTCTCTCTCTCTGTTTGCACGCATATTGTGTGATAGGCTGACACTGACTGCTAAATCATAGCCGGGGGCATCTCTTCTTCAGCGAAACTACGACTCGCTTGTCGGAATGCAATTAGCCTATCACATCAGAGCGATTCTTACAAATCCATTTTAGCAGCTTGCAGAATGAGTCAATCCTAATATCTATTTGTCCCCTAGAGATACAAAGATCGAGCAATGAATGCACCTCAGTTGTGTTTCGGATCAGCTAAATGAAAGATTAAAAAATGTATGCAGAGACAGTCGGAGGCAGGCTCGATATTGGTTTGCAATTTCCTGGTAATATCCTGTAATATCTGCTCTGCACTCAGGCCGGTTAATATGATATGATATGAATAGCAAGCGTTTGATCCACCTTTACTCTCCTCATGGCATATGTATATGTCTGTGTGATTCTTTACACGTTATTGCCTCATAAATGTTGTGCATGAGTGTAATTTTACCGCTGTAATTACCCCTTCTAGGGGTGTAGCGATACATTGATATATTGATTCAATGATCAATGATCAAATATCATAGATGCAAAGTGAAAAAATCGCTGCATATCGTCATCTTTAAGATGACCCAGAATTAATTGGGGTGCCACCCCATCTAGGTTTCATAACCAGTCTCAGTGACCCATCTGTTACTCCTCCTTTGTGGCCAATAAATCCTCGGCCACCAGTTCTCACGAAGCATTTCTCAGCAGTCACCCCGACTGAAAGACAGCTTGACAGCAAGTGAGCCATCCCATCAGAGAGCAGAGACAAATCAAAATTTTCTAAGAGTGAGTCACGTTTCTTCATTTGGAGCCGGTCAGCTTCGTAATGAAACAAATACGCTTTTTTTTTTTTATTACCAGTCGAGCGAAACGGAAACAGAGAGCAGGGAATTTCACGGAAAACGTAATTGAACTCGGCTACAGAATTTGTGCCGTAACCAAGTGAGCCACCAGGATGCACCGTTGTGTTCCTCAACCTTCACTGTTGGCCTTCACACACAGTGTTACTGCACCTCTCTGCTGTGATCTAACGTGTCCCCAGGAGACTGTTGAAATCCCTTCAACAGGGTCATCGCCATGGTTACTCCATGTCATTCGTGACATTCACAAACTCATAACTTACTTGAGTTCTTTTACAAGGACATCAGAGCAATTGGCGAGCGACAGAAACTTCTCACCTCCCTCTCTCCCTGTCGAGCCAGCTGCCTCTCTGGGTAGACATACTGCACTCTGCTGAAGTCAGTCATAGAGCAACAGGGCTGCACAAGCTGCCATGTGAAGTACCTCGCAAAAATATTCACTCCCCTTGGTGTTCTTCCTATTTCGTTGCATTACAACCTAGAATTTAAATATACGACTGTTGTTGTGGAGCCATATTCTTTTGGATTTGGTGCACCGTGGGATGTTGAAAGTTTCTGATATTTTTTTATAACCCACCCCTGATCTGTACTTCTACAGAACTTTGTCCCTGACCTGTTTGGAGAGCTCCTTGGTCTTTTTATGGTGCAGCTTGCTTAGAGGTGTTGCAGACTCTGGGGCCTTTCAGAACAGGTGTATATATACGAATATCATGTGACTGAACATTCATATTTTTCGTATGCGTTTTTTTTAATCCGTCATCCAATAAAGAAACCTTGCACACTGAGTCCAATGTGTTTTATTATTCTGTTTGTTGCAAAAATTCGCAGTATGAGACAAAAATGAAAAAAAATAATTACGTGGGTGCAATGGATAGTGCTAGTCCAATGTGGGGCTAATGAATGATTGACATTAGCAAGAAGCCATCGTTTAGCTGCCTAGAGCACAATCACTACGGTCTAATCTTTCGTAGCCTACATCCTTTGTTTTGCAACCATCACTTGCCACAATACACACTACCTTTAAAATTCTGCATCTCTGTATTCTTTAATTTCTTTATCGTAAAGTGCTT
Source organism: Adelosebastes latens (assembly GCA_916700685.1). Lineage (NCBI taxonomy): Eukaryota > Metazoa > Chordata > Actinopteri > Perciformes > Sebastidae > Adelosebastes > Adelosebastes latens. The sequence goes on along the minus strand of CAKAKR010057693.1, from coordinate 102,850 downwards.
TGTGCTGGGAGACGTAGTGAATGATCTTGTAAGCAAGATCTGGTGCATGCACGACCTTTCAGTTTTTTAATTTTTAGAATTTTTTTTTTTTTATTTAATTACACCAGTTTTGCCTTTACCTCTGTAGGTCCATGACATAAAACCCAAATTAAAATCAATTTAAATTCCAGACTGTAATCCAACAAAAATAGGAAAAACACCAAAGCCATCCCTTCACACCAATAAGTTATAAAAAAATCACCCAAACTGGTTTTTATTGCCGTCTAATTGTTGAATTCACTATAATATTCCTATTGACCGTCTTCTCTCTTCCAATTAGGTGAATCAAATACTTTTTACATGTTCTATTCAATCTATATGAAAATATTAGTATGTGAGTAATTTGCCTATTAACCAATGTGTATGTGGACAGTCTGTACTACAAATAGGAAGGAATAATAGAAAGAATAACAGCAGCATTTCAGCTTGCTATGTCTCAATGCTCAATAATAAGGCTGTAATCTTTTTTTCTTTTCAAAAGAAAAAAAACAGATATGGAGCAATCATAAGGCTTTTCTTGATTATCGGTGTTCTGCTCCAGCTCGTCTCTACTTTCTGTTCTTATTGATTTGAATTTGCGGACAAAGGACTGGGTTTCTTTTTTTATGTTTGATGCCAGACACCGTTTGTAAACAATGATTCTCTTTTCAGCACAAACGCTCCGGCTTTCTGCTTACTACCACCTCGGGAGCAGCTATTTGAATGCTCGGGTGTTGCTTTATGGATGTTTTTTGCTCCTCACACTGACTTGACGTTCCCATCAGGCCTTCCCTACCACTGTGTGTGAGTAATTAGCTTTATGTTTCACCAAGGCCTGAGCAGTTAGACAATTCTGATGTCCAAGCAGAAACAAAGACATTTTTGCTGCTGACTTGATGGAAATAAAAACACATAACATTTGTAAGAAGAAGTTTCCGCATGAATGCTTGTCTGGCTTCCAGCGTTAATACATGCTGACTAGTTACATACAGTATTGTTATATCTAGACACATTGCTAGTACACTAGGGGACAGAATCTCAATATGTTGCATTAAGACTGACTTTGATGCTGATTCTTCAAAAACCCATGATGGCAGCAAAAAAAAAAGAGTATACTCGAAGAAAAACCTTTGACTTGAGTTTGACATGAAGATTAAATCAGGAAGAAAGAAAACAAGGTAACATCGCTTAGCTCCAACCTCTCGTGTCACTTCTGTTTGCAAAAAATCAAGATGGCGAAGGACAAAAACCAAGATGGCGACGGACAAAATGCTGAACTCGAGGCTTCAAAACGACAGTCCGCAAACCAATGGTTGATGTCACGGTGACTACGTTACCATGTAAATGGGTGAATGAGATGCCGTATTGTGAAGTGGTTTGGATAAAACTGCTCTATAAATGCAGTCAGTTTAAATTTGACCATGGTCTGTTCTGTCAGCCTGTTAGCACTGTCATTGTGAGAATGTTTACCACGAGGTTTGCATTTAGCTCAGAGCACTATACATTTTCACAGAGTGGGTTGCATTGCGATAGACTGGTTTTGACTTTAATAGGCCATAGAGTCATCATCACATATCAGATGATATTATGATTATACACAAAACCATCGCTATTGCAACCTTTTATATCAGGTCAAATGTAGTTGCGGTCTGCTGTTTTGCTGCGTTTATTTTCTTTAATTTGTTTCCGTCATTTCGGGAAAGAAACCAGCCTGGTGTGAAATGGACCGCAGGCGGATGGCGGGCTCAAATATGAGATTATTACAAGCAGCAGAGGAGCATCCAAACAGACAGCCTGCCGCTGTGCTTGTTGACCTGTTTGGGTGCTTTCAAACAGATGCATTTCCCCTCCTATCGCCTGAGTTGAGGGCTTATCTTCCTCTTCCACGACCTAATGAATCTTGGTAGAATTTTATTGCCAGAATTAGAGTCAAAATGATCAGCGGAGCAGTGACACTGCATTGGCAAACAGAAGCTAAAGCAATACTGGAGGAAAATCTAATCAACCTGATGAATTCATCATATTTGACAACCCACAATGCACAAAGTGCCACTCGAGGCATTGCTTCGAATATGACAGATGTTGTTTGCCTTTAATTCACTGAATTTGAAACCCTTTTCCTGCATATTGCAGATAAAAATGCCTTTAGAAAAGCCTTCTAGGTTGTTTCCTGGTGATAGCAGGTAGTGCATCCTGACTTGCTGCCCTTGTTTGTCATCATTAAAGTCACAGCAGCTCCTCTACATTTGACTTCCTCCAGCTCGGAGGCAGATTCACACTGGTTGTTTATTTTATCAGAATCTTCCCTCATTCTGTGTATCACTGTGTAGTTATATATCAGTAGCAGATGCTATTTTGTAAACCTCTAGCTCACTGAAATCATTTCCTGCTCTCTACACATACATCTTAGCAAGGAGCATAATGTGTGACAGCTTCAATGGAGCCACAGATATAATGAATGCAACAGGTCAAAGTTCAATCTTGCATAATCCATAATTTTCCGTAGATAAACCTCATCACATCTCCATAGCAGCCAGTCAATGATATCCTCACATACTCATGGTATAGTGTTTGTTTGCCACCTTTTCCTGATAATTACTTGGTGATGAAGCACGTGGGCAGCAGATGGAGGAGGTGACGTGGAGATGCGTTAGTTTCCTGTGATGTATTTGTGCGTGTTGATGTCATTTGTTGCAAATAATCTGCACCCTGTTTATATGTATGGAGGTAATCAGTTACAAGCAAACACAATAAGTTTCATTCATTCTTTTATTCAGCCCATTAGTACCTATAGCCTACAGAGTATTGGGTTTGCCAGTGTTATTGTTGTAGACTAACCAGTGAATATTATTGATCAATTAAAGGAACAATACATTGATCAGTTAAAGGAACAGTGTGTAACATTTAGGGGGATCTATTGGCAGAAATGGAATATAATATTAAGTATGTTTTCTTTAGTGTCTAAACACCTGAAAATATGAATAGTTGTGTTTTCGTTACCATATGAGCCGTTTATATCTACATATGGAGCGGGTCCTCCATGTTTCTACAGTAGCCCAGAACGGACACGTTGGCTACTATAGTTCTCCAACACGCTTGGCACATATATTTTTTAAGATAATATATCCACAGAGATTGAAGAAAGGTGCATAATAAAAGTATGGCTTTTCCTGAAGAAAATACTGTGATTGTGAACAACTAATAGGAATGATGTGTTAGGTATTACAACTCTGAAATTATGCTAGTGTCTGTGTGACAATTTGTAAAGGGCACACTACATAATTATGATTTATTGGAGCATTTTGCTCAATTTCTTTTTGTGATGATGAAAATCACAATCAGGAATAACAGAACAGCCCTGAGTTATTTTTCTCCGCGGTTATTGAAATTTAATAGGAAACTGTCTGCTACAGATGCTGCATATTTCTGCTACCTGAAATGCATTAATGTATCTAAGAGGATTCAATGTCAGTTGTGTTTACCCCCATTTGTCAAAGGGACCACTGACCTTGGAAACGATTTTCATTTTCCTTCTGAGTTACTCAATGAACTTAATAACTAAATTGAAGAAAAACATATCTGTCAAATAGACATACTGTCCTTTCCATATTCTTTGCGGGTAATGACTCTTTTTAATGAGACCTTTCAAACATTCACTTTTTCCCCCCAAACAGTTGCTGAAGTCAAGCTGTTAAAGCACTGAAACGAGGCGAGAGGGCTCTATGCTGCTGAGCTGCAGTTAAATATTATCAATGTGTGTCACGGGCGACCTGATCATTATGGGAGCGTATCAAAGAGAAAGAACAGGGAAGTCGTTTTTCCTGCACAACACAGATTGTTTTCATTATCACAATTAGTTTTACTCTGCTATGATATGAACAAATTAATTCCCATCACATACAATCCTGCGGGACTTAACCTTTACGCTCACCCAGATGTGTTTTTTACTACATTGTGAATATTCCATTATACGTGAGACAAAAGGGAAGACTGTGACAACCAGCTATTCTTATGAAGACGTGTGCTGTGTCTGTGGGTATGTGACAGCTTTGTAATTACCTGGCTGACTATAAAACTCAAATGCCAGGCCAGAAGGGAGGCTATATAAAGGCAGGTCATTAAAACGAAACACAGCTCATTAGCCTCTGCTGAATACCACGGGTCTGACCTGTTGCTCTTTATTCTTCCCGAGGAACGACAAACAAGACTGAGAGTCTACAACCACGGCGCTCCGTGAGGCTGTATACCGAGGCACGGCGGCGCTTTGAGCTAAATGCTAACATCAGCATGATAAACATGTTCAAAGCGAAGATGCTAACGTACTGATGTTAAGCAGGTGTGATCTTCACCATCTTAGTTTAGCGTTTTAGCATGCTAAAGTACAGATGAGGTGGATGGGATTGTCATTTGTTTTGTAGGTATCTAGTCATAAAGTATTGCACAAATAAAAAAAATTTGACCTGATGTTGTCGCGCTGGAATCAAAGTCATTAGGACGCATCGTCCCGGAACCATCCATGTCTCTACAAAGAGCTGGAGCATTGCCTGAACATACAGCAATGCATCTCCATGTAGCAACACCCATGCGGCCAAAAGAGACTCTCCTGTGGGGCCATTATTGATTATTATTATTATTGATTTTTAAATGTGCAAAAGAATCTCTTAATGCGTACTGAGATTTGGACATGTGTACAGGAATCTGCAAATGCGTATTCAGACTCCGTGTGTGTGTGTATTGAGATTTGTAAATGTGTAGACAGATCTGTAAATGTGTACATAGATCTGTGAATTCAGTACAGTAATGGCCCCGTACTCTCCTGCCATGAAGTTATAAAGTTACATTTGGTGGGAGCTCTGCTGTTTTATGAAATCCTGTCTTCACTGGCTGCAGTTTTTTAGCTCTTGTGTTTCATTGAACGCTGTGATTGGAAAAAAACAAAGTCTGCAAAATGAACAAAGAACTGTGGAGTAATTTCGAATGAATTGACTGCTTGAAAATCAGCATAGCTCACTCGGTGTTCCGGGCTTTATTGTTAAAATCAATGCAACACAGAGGAGACGAGGATTGGGCAGATTGGTGCTTTTATAGTTACTTTGATTAAATCCTCAGACGACTGCAAAGGCTGTACAGTAATGGTTCCAGCCGGCATCAGTTACAGCTTGTCGGAGTGTGCGCCTGCTGAAATTGTATCCTTTCGTTCAATTCTGTGAACTCAGTGTGGAAAATGAATATGGAAACTATTATCTCACATAGATTGCAATCAGAAATCAGTTTATATGAAGGGTGATCTTGTGAGCATCGCAATTTGCTGAGTTAAGTGCGTCACTCCTCGTGTCTTAAGAGGTGTTCATCACTTTTCTTAACCAGACATTTTATACTTTTGTTGGGGGGGAGTGCGCTTTGGGTGATGTCAGGAGGAATGATGGGCCCTCAATGTGGGGTGATTGTGTGATTAGCGCCCACACAACAACAACACTTCCATCAAAATCCCACTATCTGCATTTATTCTACCATCTACCATCCGCTGCTTGAGTTGTGTCCGTCGATAAACCAGCAAATAAATGGTTATGACACAACAAACGTTCCCTAGATACCGCATCTGTCAGCTGGTGTAACTCAAGATAAGCACAGCTATAACCCTTAGTCTTGTCTAGATGTGGCAATATTGATTTCAGGAATAAAAGATCTACTATTAGCGCTTTTCAGTCCATTTCAGCAGTGTTATTTTCTTGTAGCGGACAGCTCTGAGAGCCATATAGATCTATCGAGGAGATTTGTCCAATTTAGGGGCGCAGAGCTCGAAAGATTTACGAGATTATCAACAAACTGGTCCTTCTCTTCTTTACGTTCAAGTACTGCATCGGTGGAGAGTGGGATGTTTTTGCAAGGCTAGATGGATGCCTGTGATCTCCTACTGATCTGGTGAACGTGGGATGATCTCTCCCACATCTACCTCAGTCGGCAGCCTGCAGGGGATCTCTGTCTAAACTACTTCTCATGCAACCAAAAGGAACGTTTATGTTGAATTATTCAGACACCCTTCCCACATTTTGTTCTGAAGTCACATTCTGTCTCTGAGCAGGGACTGGACAATTATGTGGTGAGAAACTTACAGAGCGATTTGGCGATTTGTTGGCTGAGAGGAAGGCACAGATGGCCCCTCGCGGTGGTGCCGTTTCACCAGTCAGTGCAGAGGTGGAGTGTAAGTGCAGAATAAGGTGAGGTTATGAGGGAACGAGTTACTGACCGTGGCCGTGAAGGGAACTATGAACCATGGTGTGTTTTCTTGAGCTATTTTATTTGATATGAATTAATGTATTTATTCATTTAAAACTCATGTTTTCAGTGCTTGTGCTCATACATTTGGGTATCTGGAGTGCCTACCAACTCACAAACTGTGAAATAAGACAACCCAGTCAGTTTTTTGTGGGCTTTCGAGATCAGAAATCATGCGATTCAACAAGTCATTCAGATTTGGCTTCCCTTCCTATGTCACATGCAGGCTCATTAGAATATATCACCGACAGCTTGAGAACTACCTTTGCAAAGGTGCATCATATTTTCCTCACAAGCCAATCAGAGCAGACTGGGCTTTTTAGAGAGGGGGCCCTTAACCTTTCGAACTTTGCAATAGTTCTTATCGTAAGATGTGATGCCATTTCTTGTACTATCTTCAAATTCCTCTTATCCCTAAAATCTGTACAACCTAAGCTAAAAGGTTATATCAGTCAATACACCATAATAATTGACAAAAGTATTGAAATTGTGTCATAAATAAAAAATCTGACGTGTTTCTTCATAAAATATTACTAAATAGACACGCAAAAAATATTGATCCAAAAGACTTCTAAATTCAGAATCAAGAATAAAATATTTCTTAACACTCCAGAAGTTATTTGAACTATGCACATTTTTTTTTACATGTTTTAGATATCCTCATTTTAATGAACAGAACAAGTGCAAAGGCGTTTTGATGCACATAACGTAATGACCTCATCACAAGCGTACAATGTGATGACGCGAAAGACAGAAGCATTGGCATTCCATGTCAATTTAAACAGGATCATGCAAACAGCGATCTCCCGCGGTCGCCCGTAGGAGATCCGTTTTTAAAGGGTTAAAGAGGCAGGCACTAAAACGGAGCATTTCAGACAAGAGGGTGAATACAGGTTTATTCAGACAGACAGTATGAGAAAAATAATGTGTTTTTTGAACATTAAAGCATGTAAACATGTTCTAGTAGAAACCCAAAATACAAGTATGCCCCTGAAAATGAGCATAATCGGTGCACATTTAAGCAACTATTTGCGTTGCACAAACGTTTTTGCTATGCTTCTATGAAACGCAAATCAAAAGTCCATGTTACACTGTTGGCCACGAACCTGATTGTGCATTTCTGAGATAAGCTGCTCATATACTGATTGCGGGGGGGGGGGGGGACACCGCTGTCTGGAGCTTTAATGTATGAATCTGAAAATGAGCATGATACTGTATGTCCCCTTTAAGTTGATGTAATGTTGATATTCATATACAGTACAATCACTTTTGTAAGGGAGAGGATGAAAATGTCACGTTTGCTTTTGAAATCCAGTGAAATGACGACAGTAATAGTGACATAAAACTAAATGTTATAGCATGAAATGTGAAAACAAGTGTGAACTAAAATCCATTTTTAATAGAAGATTACAGCAGGGGGCACTGTAGTCAATACTGTATGAGCTCCGTGTTGAGATGACTTTTAGAAATGTTAAAGAAAAAAAAACCTGCCCACTTATATTTGTTCATTCAGATGTGACTTAGGATCATTTCATCAGACCCTCCTGAGAACAGAGCCTCTATCTTCCTGAAGCCTTTCCTAGCTGCATATATAAACACTTAGTGTGTCTTTTAGGGAAGCCGAGGCTGTGTTGTTATGAGGCATGGTCGGGAAGCAGTAATTGCTCATGAATGAAGCAGGATGCTGGCAGGAGGCTTCGGAGCTCACACAGCCAGGAGGGTGATTTATCATCAGAGTCACTATGCCATTGTACTCTGATGACACAGAGCTGAAGAAATCATCCAAGAGCATCATCCAAGAGAGAGATGGCAGACTCTAAAGAGAGACGGACGAGGGCGAAGATCAGGCGATATGATTTACTGCAGACAAAGTGATAGGCCGCACAATTAGATATGTTTCCTCTCTCCTATCCGACATATGAAATGTTTGATGGCAGACATAATAACCCTGCACACTGATACAAATCAACGGTAATTCATGCCCCTGATTTAGTTTAATCCCTGCTCTATACAACCAAAAATAGGCGTCAAATCTTAATTTAATCTCAGATGAAGACACCCCTGATGCATTAATGCTGTTAACACAGGGAATCCGTCAAATGTAACACTTGAGATGCATCATTTCTATATGACAACTCCTCTCTCTGCTGTGTGGTGATGCCACCTACTGGTCAAACCTTGGTTGTACACTACTTTCTGCTCAGAATATGAAACTCTGTGGTGCACGTGTCTCTTATCAACAAGACTCATACAACTCATGCACATCTTTGGTTGTTCAGCCTCAGAGGGCCGCAGTGTATTTGCTCAAGATGGGTTGTCTCTCACGCACCGGACAAAGCGTTCCTTTGTTGGACTGATTTACAGCACTTTCCCTGCTGTGGCTGCCTCTGTGGACTCGTGATAAAGACGCAATAACCTGCAGGAAACACGCCCTGCACAATGTGATATCTGTGCCTTCGGAGTGTGGATTATTATGTTTATAATACTAGCATTCACTTGGACACAAACTGGATTTCATTGAGTGGTTTTGACTCAACAGGTGCTGGGTGTCGGTCTCAAAGCCGTACACCTGTCTTTGACTCAAATTCCTAATGAATCCCACCCTGCGTGTAGTTCACCAGCGCCGGTGTCCGTTCTTGGCTATCCCGTGTTTCTAAAGAAGGAAAACCAAACATAGAGGGAAACAAAGAGCCCACTGTGTCTGCTCGGAGATATTCGTCACCTGTGGTAACACTATGATGTAGTGGAGCTGGGATTACACGGGTTTAGGAATGTGAAGGGTGACAGTTTGGACAGGATGGCTATTGTTGAGAGTAACACCTGAACTGGTAGCAGAGGTGAAAGCTGATCAGAAGGAGATGGGGAAAGTGGCTCATCTCCGGCCAAGGAACTATTCTGGCAAGCATGTGATCTTACTGTCTGGAATGGGCCGCAGACGAAAAACGTCCAGAGCTGATGATACCCAGATACAGCAGGTCATATAATGTTAGGCACATTAAGAATCGATTATACATGTGTTACTTTCTTCATGTATGTACTGCATTTCAATAAGATATAAGTTTTAACCATAGACTGTATATAAAGACGGACGACATGACTGCTCCCCTAAAGTGAAGCCGAAACATCTGGATCGCCCCCTGGTGGCTGGCTGCAGTGTAGGTCATAACGCCCGCCCCCTCCATGTTAGCGGATGGGACATGGGTCAAACTAAAAAGTCAAAGTGCACGTCAAATACATTTTTCCCAAAGATGGTTTCTGTCATTTTAGGAAGTTCTCATCATGCTGATGTATGTTCAAGGGTTAATTTTTCGGATAAGTTTGTTTTTAATTAGTTATTTGATGCTATGAAAAGGGGGTGAGACGTCATGATTGACAGCTGCTCTAAGTGAAGTCGGGAATTGTACGACAGAGGAGATGTAACTTTAACTTTACATAACCGTCACGAGTCTGTAATAAAAAATGTGTCAGTTTGATCATAAATGTAGTTATAGAGATATTATGGTTAGTTGTCTTGTCTTTCTAGCCAAGCAGCTACCGTGGTGCTAACGTAGCAGCTAGGTGGCTCACGCTAGCAAGTAGCGGCAGTTCTCGGCTCGTGATTGACTCGGGCGGGTGTGTGGGCGGGACCTCGATGCTGCGGCTCCAGCCCCTCGATTGCTACTGTGTAGACTCTGGCTCCAAATTATGTCAAAATCTCAACATGGCAGCTCCCGTATCCGTGATATTTCAACTTCACTTTTGTACAGTGGGGGGGAAGTGGAGACACGTCGTCTGTCTTTACAGTCTGAGTTTGTAATCCTCCTTTGCAATAGTATCTGAGGCGGAGACGGTAACACCTCTTGCTTTTTTATATGCAAATTATTTGAGGTTCGAGTCTTTGCCTGAGGCAAATTTATGACGACTCAAAGACGACTGCTTCCAGAAGTAATGTGGCCATGAAACAAACTGCCAGTATAACAAATGGAAAGCTTGAAGTTTCAACATGTTCAGATCTGAGAGCTCCTCTGAACACAGCACTGAATAGTCATATTTTTCAAATAACAAACTCTATAAAACTTCTTAAGGCCCCGAGGCTCTCACAGCTGTTCCACCAGAATCAGCTGTAACCGATCCAGGTAGGGACTTTTTATGAAGAGTGAATACTTTATTTCCAGTCCAGATGGGATACATTAGGGAGTAGGCCTGGTCAAGTATACCCGACTGTTATATAGGAGGTCTGTGCCCCCGGTGCATTAGGTGGCCAGCTGCTGGGAGTTTCACATCTTTCTTTTTAAAAACAGGGCAGCAAAACATGGAATAACATTTGGAGGGCTGGGGAATTTTTGTTTCACACATATGTAAGGTGCATGTCACGCAGGGCGGCGAGGAGATGTGAATGGAGCAATTGAGAGGCATGGGACCCCGCGGAATGCACCGGAAACCACTGTCCAGATGTGGAGTGGCAAGACAGGGTGGGGGGATATGGGATAGTGGTGGGGCGGAGGTG